>VMDO01002803.1:0-26705 GCA_007922755.1 Pedetes capensis
AGGTGTCTCTGTGGTATGATGACCCATCTCCCTTTGGGTAAATTCCCAATAGTGTTATAGCTGGGTCATATGGTAGATCTATTTTTAGTTTTTTGAGGTACCTCCATATTGATTTCCATAGTGGTTGCACCAATTTACAGCTCCACCAACAATGTAAAAGTGTTCCCTTTTTCCCGCAACCTCGCCAGCATTTGTTGTTGTTTGTTTTATTGATCTTGGCCATTCTTACTGGTGTAAGGTGAAATCTCAGCATTGTTTTGATTTGCATTTCCCTAATGGCTAGGGATATTGAGCACTTTTTCATGTGTTTCATGGCTTTATGGACCTCTTCATTTTAGAACTGTCTACTCAGTTCCTTTGCCCATTTGTGTATTGGGTTGTTTGGTTTTTGGGTTTTTTTTTCTTGAGTTCCTTATAAATTCTAGTAATTAGACCTTTGTCTGATGTATAAAATGCAAAGATTTTTTCCCATTCTGTGGAGGTTTCCTCTGTTAATTGTTTCTTTTGCTGTGCAGAAGCTTCTTAATTTCATGTGGTCCCATTTATCTATTCTTGTTGCAATTTCTTGAGCAATTGGGGTCCTATTAAGGAAATCTTTTCCAATGCCTATATGATGGATTGTATTGTATATCTTGCCTTCTATAAGTTTTAAAGTTTCTGGTTTTATGTTGAGATCTTTTATCCATTTTGAGTTAACTCTCGTGTATATTGAGAGATGTGGATCCACTTTCATTTTTCTGCATGTGGACGACCATGTTTCCCAGCACCATTTGTTGAAGAGGCTGTCCTTCTTCCAGTTTACTTGCTTTGTTCCTTTGTCGAAAATAAGGTGGCTATAGGTGTGTTGAGGTATCTCTGGGTCTTCTATTCTGTTCCAGATGTCTTCGGTCCTATTTTTGTGCCAGTACCAAGCTGTTTTTGCAACCACTGCCTTGTAGTAAAGTTTGAAGTCAGGGATTGTGATTCCCCCTGTATTAGATTTGCAGCTTAAAAGTGTTTTGGCTATACTTGGACTTTTGTGGTTCCATATGAATTTTTGGATCATTTTTTCTATTTCTGTGAAGTCAGTCTGTGGAATTTTAATAAACCATATGTCTTTATTAAGGATAAAGGTATAATTCTTTCTACTCTCTACTACATCTCTCTTTCTTTTATACTGTTTTTGGTCTTTTGCCTTGTATTAACTTTTTACTTTTTTAAAATCTGGGATCCTATGTTTGTAATGTAAAGCTCACAGTGGACATACTTTTTTTCTGAGATAGAACTGAAATCTCAGAAGTCATTGACTTTAATGTGAAGTTTGAATTTTTATCCCCCAAATATTTAACACAGGTATTATTATAACTCTTAAATCACAATACTTTACATGGGAGAGTTTTATATCAGGATAATATAGAATTGGTTTAAAGTAGTTTTTATAGAAAGAGTGAGTGACAATAATAGGGCAGGAATATATAAGCTTATTCGACAGATATATTTTAATATAATGGAAATTATTCCTACAAGAGAAAAAGCAAATTGAAGGTATTATATTTACTATTGAAGAATATTCAAAGTTCAATCAAAACCAGACCAATTACACAATTTTTAAAAAGAATTCTACATGTCAGCTACAAAGGTCAACCTAATCTTCTGTTTATGGAAAAGTGTTTGCTCTCCCCCAATTTTTAAGATTAATGGCTCTCAATGCTAGCTGCCCATTAGAATCTACAGGGGCATAGATTGGCTTGGTAATGGGAGTAGTTTAAATATCCTGATGTCTAAATTTATCCCCTGACCACAATCTTGTGTGGAGGGGTGGACTCAGGTCTTGGTGTTTTTTAAAGCTTCCCAGGTGATTCTGATATGCTGAGCACAGCTACTTCAACAGATTCCTCAAATTTTATGTACACTGAACTGGAAGAATGACTTCTTAAAAACTTTCTTTCTAATACAGGAGCAACATTTATCAGCTATTTGAAATTTGGTTCTCATCACAGGAGCAGGCATCTTCCCATGGAGTAAGTGGTTCCGTGTGATACTACACCAGCACAAGTAGACTCACAAGTGACATTAGTTATCTTTCCCTGGGTCACAGCAATCATTATATATGAATATGTTTATCAGAATAATAAATGAATGTTTCTGCAGCTTTATTTTTATATTCACATGCAAGGTTCTCAGTATCTTCAAGAAAGGCCTTTCATATTCCCTGAAACCTCAAATTCACTGTTTTTATCTTTCTCTGTTCTCTCTATATGTATATCTATATCTATCTATCTATGTATCTATCTATAGGTTTTGGCAAGTAGAACTTTTATCAATCAAAATTAAAAGAGAAGAAAATTTTAAGACAAATCTCCTCTCCAAAAAAAGAACAGAACAGAACAGAAAAGAAAAGCATATAAAATTCTTAGATCTCTATTACCACTAAGAATTTTACATTTGTAGTTACTGCCAATGGTTTCATTATTAAGTAAAAGAACATTTGAGCTTTCTTTTCTCTATGGGGATTCTCTTCTAAATTGGCAAATCTCAGACTACAGTCAGATATCAACTAAATGCAAGAGCCAAAATTCTTTAGTTGAGGCATACCATGGTAAACAAGCTCTATGTACAGGAGAGTAGCAGAGACAAACTGAGATGAAAAATTATGTGGCTTCACAAGAGACATGGAATCGTACCCTGGGCTAGCCTAAGATATTTTAGATGGAAAGTGGCTATAGAGATGGCAGCTTTACTGACCTGCAAAAAATATAAAAAAACACAATTAAAAAAATAAACCTTGAAGTTTACTTCTTAGTGGGGAAAACAACAAAAACAAAAACAAAAAAACCACACTTGTAGTGAATTTTCTCCTAAGATTGGGCATGTACTCTGTTATGAAGTTCTTGAATATACCATCTACTAAGAAACAAAAACTGCAAAGTCTTTAAATAATCCTAAACTGAGGGTCCCAGGAACTGAGGTAGGAAAGAAAATACTGTGCCAGTTTCTTCTTAGTTCATTGTCTTCTTTCTGCTCCCCTGAAGTCCCCCTCTTTCATTGCTCTCCTTACACATCTGACCAAAAACCACAGGGTGGATTGTACTCAAACATACTCTTAGTATTATGCCTTGTTTTTGGGAGGGAACTGAGGGCATCAAATTTGAGCAGTTTAACTTGTTTTTATTTGAGCAATATGAAACTCCATAAGATCTTTCAACGTTGCTACCATGCAAGTTTTGTATATGACCAGACTGTAATAATACATTAAAAATGCTGATAGGGTAAAGGTGATGTCCTTCCCCTTTGTAAAAATTTATACACTAAAAGAAGATGATTTAATCCACATTACCCTTGGGAATTTTTCTTTTCTTTGCTAAGGTTATTCAATGTATTCCAAATAAGTATGGGAAAATTTTTGAAGTACCCTTTCTTGTTTGAACACCAATGTCTTGAACTAATTTAGGTGTGTTTTCATTGAAATCATTGTACCAACAATAGACCCTTGTATCCTGGTACATAGAATCCATTTCTATTTACCAGGAAAATCCAGAAACTATTTTTCATGTTGAAAATCCAGGGTAGGGATGAAAAAACTAGAAAATATGTTCTTTGTTATTGGATTGTAAAGTGCTAGAGAGAAAGACTTTACTATAAAAATCAAAACATTTCTTTTACTTCAAAACTCATAATTGATGTCAAAAGTATCCCAACTATATTTGTTTAAGCAATATAACAGATTTCTGGGATTAATCACCTGGTGGACAAAATAAATTGTGCTTTATTTAAATTGTATAAAAGAGAAAAAAACCAATAGATTAAAGATAGTACTATTGCTGATTTAGTAATACCATAGATATACTCCTTTTCTTTAACTTTGCAAAAACACTAGGAAATGGAAATAGCTATGTATTGACAATTTAAACTCAAATGTATCAGAATGAGCATAAATTAAATGTTTTTTTCTTGAAATAATGTATTTAGAGTTTGACACAAAGAAAAATAGCTGATTCTACAAATCAGAAGAATCAAAAGATACTGCAATAACACAAAATTGACTTTTAATGTTTGTTCACCATTTCATTGTATCTTACACAAAATGAAAACATATTTTTTTTTGTAATACAGATTGGTTCTTCTCAGATTTGTAATTAGTAGACCTAAATGCCTTTAAATATTGATTTTCTTTGAATCAGGTAGCTTAGTGACTTTTGTATTATTCATTTCTTTTGTTGTACACCATTGCTGTTCTGGCAGTAGTGAGCTATGATACAGTTAACTTCTCATAAAACTATGTCAGCTGTCCATTGAACTTTCTGGATGCATTCTATGCTAAAAGCTGATAATTGATTCCCTTTAATTCCTCCCCTCCTTAGTGGTCAGCTACTCCATGAGACCACCATATTCTTTGGAGTACTGAAATTAAGAAACCCAGTATGGTTGCCAGCAACCAAATTGGAATCTCCTCTGAATCTATTAATTGCCAAAGTAATAAGCGACTATATTATTGCATAAGATAACACTTTAACAGGTACCGGCCCCCTTTCTATGAGAGAAAGTTTAAATTTACAAATATCATATTTGGCTAAAAATTACTGTGATAAAATATGACAGCAGTCATTCAAAGATGGCTTCCAGTGTTAATGTGACAAGTTGTTTTTTTAATTCCTACACCATATTTTTATTTTTATTTGACTTCTTTTGTTTGGATTTTCAAATGTAGGTGTCTCAATGAAATTTCTAGGCACACTTTCTGCCTTATATGGATCACAAGAGTTACTTATACACAAAATGATGAAAACAATAGTTTGCAGTCCAACCTTTTATCTCATTCCTCTGATATTCTGGGAATCAAAGTCTAAAAAGTAATTTTGGAATTAGCCAGTATAATGACAACTTTCTGTTGGAAATTGTACTAGGATAACTTATTTATCAGACATTCTCAGTGAGATATTTTGGGCAATATAGTAAGAAAATAGACACTGTGGTAAAACAGCAAAGTGAGAACATTAAAAAGACTCCTTCAATTAGGAGTCCAAAAGACATGAAGATTCTGGTCTTTTGGGTGAAATTAGAAGTTAAAAATTCTGCTCAGCAGTTTTCATTCTCCTAACATTGTTTTTTCAAGAATGGAAAAATGTTGTGTAATTAGTATAGATTTGAATCAGCTAACAGTCATTCCAGCCTGCAGCTGTAGCCCTGTGGCATCCGATCCCGTCAGATCTTGGAAGCTAAGGAGGGTCAGGCCTGGTTAGTACCTGGATGGGAGACCGCCTGGGAACACCAGAAGCTGGAGGCTTGGGAGAAGGACCTGGCAACCCCCTCCCAAAAAGCAATCTGCCATTGAAAACCCTATGAACAGCAGAGAAGCACTGACAATAGTGTTTCCCCTGTTGTACAGAGGGTCGCTATGAGTCAGATACCGACTCGACGGCACCTAACAACAACAACAGTCATTCCAGAGGTCTGGATCAGCACCAATTCCTGTACTAATAAGTATTTAAAAGTTAAGAAATGCTACCATGCTTAACATTACAAACATAGAGTTCTATGACAATAACTGAAAATTAGATACCTGCTTTAATAGAAAATTTTCCCACTTGCATTTCTGACAAAATTCTTGTAGGATAGGCAACAATTATTCAAGTAGGCTCTTCCTTTAATGAGCTAACACCCACATTTGTGGTTTTGGAGTTCTATTTTGGAGATACTCCCCTCCTTAAATATATTTTCATCTTACCCTAAAGCACTCAGGTATCTTTAATTTAGAAGTGTGAGATCTATTTTTATCAGCAGTGTTTGAGTTAAACCTCACAATCTCTTTGGATTTATAGTTTTATATAATCTGCATATCCAGCCTAACTTAAAAGTGTGCATGCATATATTTTCATCTTTTATATTAAAGCATCTGAAAATTTCCAGCTATGCTTTGATGAAAGAATCTACTTTTATTTACTATATTTTGTCTAGATAATATATGAATATAGTTATGGTTTCATGGGCTTCCAATTGTTCTATACCTTCCACACACATAACTCTATATTTATAGAGTGAATTTATTAGCATTATTACAGAGCTTTAAATGCAACCACAATCAATCCAGGAAACAGATTTATTTACTCATGTTCACGGGAGAAAAATCTACATAAAAGCATTCATGAAAACATATCAGCTATGTCATACTTGGATTATTATACTAAATCCCATTTATTAGAATGCATTATGAAACAATGGGAAACCATGAAATGTAATTTAAATATAAATATTGGTCCCTGTGGGGTCTCAACAGTCATAAAAATATAGGAAAACAGAGCTTTATTTAAGATTGAAGTTGCTAATATGGAAAGTTGTTTTACTGAAGCTAGACTTAGCATTTCATTTAAAGCCCTGAAGATTTTAATGTAAACTCTTTGATGACAGCTTCAGCATTTCATTAAAGCCTAACAATGACCAGCAAGGAAAGTGACATTGACAATGTTTTCCATTTGGGACAATGTTTAGAATTACATTTTTGACTTTTTTCCCCCAAAACATAGGCACCATTTGGGCTTTTTAGTGTATATATAAGGAGGAATAAGAATTTTGAAAGTTGGGTCTTTGTTTCTTGGTTAGGCAATTACATAGTTATTAACTCCTTTTTATGATTTAATTTTTCATGTAATGTATATAAGAAAGAAATGTTAAATAGTTTAAAGTTATTTTAATAGGACAATACAGTTTCATAGGCTAACATCAAATCAAGCTAATTTTTACAATTTTTCTGTCCAGCAGTTTATCTATATAACTGCCCTGAATAGATGCTAAATCCTCCTTAGCAAAGGGCCTTTGGAATTTAAATACAACTCAGTAAAACCATTCAAAGGTTAAAAGAATTTCCTCTCAGAATTTCCTCTTAATTAGAATATAGTAGGAGTTTCTCCTTGATTAGATATTATCTGCTTATGTCTCATACTTCATATTAATGGGATTATTAAGGAGTTTTAACCGTGCTTTTTACTATGCATTTGAGTTCATATGATTTTTTTTTTCGGTCACAAAGGCAAAATTTTAGAGTAAAATATTCTCTCAACTGGAGATTTGAATATTAGTTTTTAGAAAAGTGTAGATTGTTCCCTTGTGAAACTGAGTTTTGTGCAACCTTTCAGAACCTGTTTATGTAAAGAAGCCTGTATTTCATGTTGCTCTATTTTCTTTTATCACACTACATTTCAAAATTGTAAAAATGTGTAATATTTGTGCTTGTGGAAGCTGCCGCTCTGAGTAGCTTTACTTTCTTTAATTTAATCCTAGCAGTTTTTAAGCTATTGCATGTCCCGTTCATGAAAGGCTACTTTATTGGGATGATGTAGTTTAAACTCTTTGGCTCTAAAGCCTCCTTATGTAGAGCTTCCCTTAAAATTATATTAATTTATAATATATATTGAATGATAGCTTTACAAAAACAAATTAATGAATTGGTCTTTATGAAAATGACTCTTTACAGTAAGTAAAAAAGGGTTATCACAGTTTTGGTAACTTGCATGAGTTCATATTGAAAACAAAACAAAACAAAACAAAACCTTTCACATGTTCTTAATGACTTTAAAATCGACGGGCTCTAGGGGCACTCAGTTGTACGCTCTGAAGCAGTAGACACCGTACAACTTATGCTTTTTATCTGGGAAACCCATGAAACGCACTGCAGCCTCGGTAGGACTGCAGCGCCTTCTTGGCCTGGAGATAGGGTAGCGGACGCTGCCGTCCGCCAACCAGCCTGCATCACAGCGATCATAGCCAAGAAGTTTCCAGGCAGCAAATATCTGGCCCACTTTCGCAATCTGAGCACCATCATTGAGGCAAGCTTGCACCGCTTCATCATAGGTCAGCTTGGTGGGGTGGATCAGATAGTAAAAACGACCTGTGGAGAGAAGGAGACAGAGTCAATGGGCCTCTCTGCGACTGAGCCACAGAGATGAAGTAACCCAAAACGGAAGTGCTTCTCCTTGAAGGGAGACTGAGAGCAGTGTCTGAAGTTTTTGGAACATAGCATTGTAATTAAATGTAACACCGCTGGGTCACTCTTGATGAAATTCATTTTTCCCTTGCTCCTTAGTATGTGCGCAGACATGCCCTTTTATAGTTTTTAAAAGAAAAGGGAGATGGTAGATGCAGTTTCTGTTAGCTAATTAGTGACTAAAGGAGTCCTGTGGTACTAGAGAAGACAGAATCCCATGTTAAAAGCAAGGGCTATTTAAATTCTAGCTGTGGCAAGACTGAACCCCAGCACAAGTTTCTAGAGAGGCAAAATTTGAATGTGAAAGGATCAAAAACCATTCCTGACATAAAAGTCCATTTAAAAAAATCAAAAGCTCTCAAGTTCTTTTCATTACAGGTATCAATAAGACATTATTCTCATTCAAAGACTACAGTATGAAAGTGTATAGGTACAGGAAGTCACTTGCCACAAATAATACACACTCAGAATATAAATCTAGTCTCTTTTCATTCATCAGCAAAGATGAATTTGTTGATTTTTTTCAACATCCATATTTTGAGCCCTAACACCTTACCATTTTTTTATTTCACGAGAAAGAGAACTTAGATTCAACTACTTATTACACAGTGTTAATTACTGACATCCCTTTAATATATACTAAATGTGCATAAAATGTATAAAATATGGCATTAACTGACTGAGGGATACACACTGAAGATTTTCTCAGTCACCTTACTTTTAGGTAGCCTATGGTCATATTCTCTTATCTGAGTATATACCATGATATCTCCTTGCCCTTCATTAAATATAGGTTATTGAGGTATAAATTAATACTTGCCAGTTCTTTTTAGTCTGGGGTGGTATGATTTGGAAGAAAGGTGGAGGCCATTGGGACATTTACTAAAGAGTCAGCTCCACCATCCATAACAAAAGGCAGTAAACCATAGCATGTGAGCCAAGTCTGGCCTGCTACCTGCTTTGCAAATCAAGTTTTACTGGAACACAGACATGGTCATCTATCTAGTATTGTGTATGGCTTGTTTCATGCTGTAATATACGAAGTTACACTGAGTAATTGCAGCATAGACCATATGGCCACCGAAGTGAAAAATACCTTATCTACTATCTGGCTTTTTAAATAGAGAAACTTTGACTCTTGATTCCTTTCTGTTTTCCCCAAACTATGTCACCAGGCACCTGAAATATCAAATGACAGGGCTAAGGTTTGCTTCATGGGGATGCAAGTTATGTGTTCACTCAGTTGCCACCCTTAGAAGGGTCCCATATTTGGTTTAAAGTGTTGCAGTTATCATCTTAAAATTCTTTCTCTTTCTTTCTTTCTCTTTCTTTCTTTCTTTCTTTCTTTCTTTCTTTCTTTCTTTCTTTCTTTCTTTCTCTCTCTCTCTCTGTTTATCTTTCTTCATTTCTTCCTTTATCCCTCCCTCCCTCCCTCCCTTCCTTCCTTCCTTCCCTTTTTTTGAGACACAGCTGTGCCCGGTAGCCCAAGATGGCTCAAACTAGTGATCTTCCTGCCTCAGCCTCCAAAGTGCTAGGATTACAGGTATGAACCACCATATTTGGCTTAAAATTTTTAGTAATTTGAGAACAAAGGGCCTTAAATTTTCATTTTTCACTGGGTCCCTCAAATTATGTGGCTGGTTTAGGATGGGATATAAGAAGGCCTGGTTGTTGAAAGAATGCAATGAATGAGTCATTAACACAGATGCTGCCTTTCTTCAGCTTTCACTTCCAATGTTAGGGCTACTTCATTTTTCTTGCTCAATCTCCCCTTTATCCTAAGCAATATTGTAATTGAGAGAAGGAGCAAGGGCATGCATGGCACAGAAGTCCCTTTCCTGCACTTGAGAGAGCCCTATCACAAGGAGGCACATAGTGGCAATTTCACCTGAGACAATAAGAAACAGATTCCATACCATAGCTTGTCACAGTTTCTAATATTTCATAATAAAAACTGAATTCACTGAAACCTAGAAGTACCAGAAATATAAACTTTTCATTTGACTTATGTGAATATTTAAAAGAGCTTTGACATTGAAGAACTGATTATATCTTTTCAAGGGAGAGTAATACTTTAAAGTTTTTTTTTTAAAAATTATTTGTCTTTTTGAGTAAGTAAGACTAAAAGCCAAGTATAGTGTTGTAGTACAGCTTGGTCTCTGGGGCTGGAAAGAAGGCAGTACAGTTAATATCCTACCTTTGAAGTTGGATGTAAAACAGAAAACATCATATCTGCTTTTATCTTTATCCCAAAACCCATAGTTCCTGACGCCAGGCACTGTATTCTGGCCCCCACAGGGCTCACGAGGCTTTGTGATGGGGTACTGCACAGACCCATCACTGAGCCAGCCAGCATTGCACCAGTCCAGCCCACTCTGCCAGGCATCGTAGAGCTGGTCGAAGGAGGCAATCACAGCATCCTGGTCCAGACAAGCCTGCTGTGCCTCGTGGAAATTGAGATTGTAGCGCCCCAGTCTTGGAAAGTAAGGAAATACCACGCCTGTCCCAAAGAGAAGGCAAGGGGTCATTAGTGTCAAAAAAATCACCAACTCTGAGCAAATTCACTTGACTGGTGAAAAAACAAATGAAAATGTCTCCCACATGAGGTAGTTTTTGGTCAGTTTGCAACAGTTTCTCATGGTCTTTCCCCCATTCATACAGCCTCTGGGCCCTGAGCATCTCGTGGTTAGCTGTTTGGTTTGGTAACTTCAGTAATTTACCTCTTTTGGCTAGAGCTCAACTCATGCCTAAACATTCTCTTCCTGAAGATGTTCGTATGTTATTGTTTCCACACAGTCCCCTCTGAAAACTTACCTTCTGCTATTAGTTACCTCATTACAGGTAAATACTGAGCTCTTTCCACTTAGGGAAAAGCTGGTATTGTATGTTAGGAGTGGTAGAAGGTACAGTGCTAACAGAGAATATATTTGCCAAAATTCATGATATTTTTCAAATAATTATTCCTATACAATTAGTAATTAATTTATCTAGTCTTTGAAATGTGGAAAGATACACATGAAATGTGTGTGCATGTGTGTGCATGTGTCTGTCCTTTTATAAGTGCTCCTTAAAATTTGAAGATAATTAACTATCATTCAGGGGGCTTATTTGGAGAAAATTTAAAGTGAATTTGCATATATAAAAATCTTAATTAAGTAGTCCTTATTTCACATTAATAAGACAGTTTTGTATGGGGAAACACTTCTCCATAAAAAGCATCAAGACTCCTATCTGTTTCAACTTCTAATGTAGTCCTTAATTTTTTTTTTTTTTTTTGGTCCTTGAATAACACAACTAAACCAAGGGCTTTCATTTAAAAATATTTTCATTACTATTTTTCAGCTTCTATATTTATATATTGCAAACAAAAAACAAGCTTTTAAAAACCTTTTCACTACAAACATGGACCAAAAACATGTTTTCTTAAATTTGTCCTACACGGGTAGTTATAGACTAGACATGGGTTAGCTGACTGGTTAGTATGAAAGAATTAAGTTAAATATTTTAGAGGACAAAAGCCCTTAGCAAACATAGATAGTGTGACTTTGGCATTTGAGAAGATGCGATGGCTTTTCCAAAAGCATTTCTTTTAGTCATATAATTATAGATGGTGACTGAGCTGTCTCAAAAGATTCTACCTACTGTCCTCCCTTCCTCCCTTCCTCCCCTTCTCTCTTTCTCTTCCTTCCTTTTATCCTTCCTTCCTTCCTTCCTTCCTTCCTTCCTTCCTTCCTTCCTTTTTTTCTTTATTCTTTCTTTCTGAGACAAGTTCTTACTGCGTAGCCCAGGTTGTACTACAACTCATGATGCAGACCATATTGGCCTTAAACACGTGTCAATCCTCCCATCTCAGCTCTTGAGTGCTGGGATTACAGTTGTGCATCACCATGACCAGATTTCTATACAAGTTCTTAAAGGAGAAGGATTAGCAGATTAAGAAGGCAAAATTGTATTATTTACTGAAAATTAAAAATATATGTGGTAAAGTATCTCAGCCATAGTTAATAAAAGATAATTAGAGTGTTTATATTTTTGAATATGGTTAAAATAATTAGTATTTTAGCATCAGGAATGCAAAATCACGTCCATCTGGCACAGTAATTTGGCAGGTTATATATGTGCTATATGACTGCAGATCCTATTCAAGATGATGTACAATTTACAGGTAGCATAACCAACACGTGGAAATATTTTCTTTTATAAATTGTCCTGGAAGTCCTTACAAAAGAAGTTTTGGTAGCCTTAAATCAAGTCTAAATCAAGTTTCATCCACTGAAGACCTCTGTAGGACACGTTTATCCCTCTTCGGCAGTCCAGCTGGCACAAGCCACTAGAGGCAAAGATCCAAGAAGTCTTCCTGGTCTCATTTTGCTCTTTCAGGTTCTTGGCTGAGGGATCTATAAACTGAATCAGAGCCAAAGGAAGAAGGGAAAGACTCTCTGGATTGCCACTGACTCCTGCTGTGGAGAGGGGGAGGAAGAGCCTGGAGAGGTTTGTCTAAGAAGAACTCTGCCCAGGCTTTGAGTTAGGAACCCAGCAAACACTGGGAAGGAGCTCCTATGTTGCTCCCTGTCCCCACATGACATTTGTCCTCTTTCCTTGGCATTCCAGCAATGCCTATGAAAAGGAAAATGCACAATCTATCTGCTAGAGATTCCCTTGGCATCTAGAGCTCAAGTGACAGAAAATCTCAAAGTATCTCAACTGAGAAAGAAACTATTTGGGTTGCCCTTCCTTTCCCAAATGGCTCATGATAGTAGTAGTGGAAAACATAGTATATTTTAACTTATAATAATTTTAGACCTGCAAAACCTTTCAAGTTTAAATTCACTATGGGGTATTGTGGTGGATTCACATAGGTATCAGGAAAAAATTTTCCTTAGTAATTTATTCTTGACTAACTATTGCATTGGGAAAAATATGTGGCAATCCACTCCCAAAGCAATCCTAAAACAATCAGCCAATGAAAATCCTATGAGGACCCAACTCTATGGCACCCAACAACAACAACAACTATTGTATATTACTGAAATGTGATTCATTTAGTTTCAAATCCAATGTAATAAATTTTCATTTGAGCTGATTTTAAATATAACACTATTTCATGAAATCATCTCCTAAAATCCAAGTGAAATCTTATGTTAAAATTTTAATATTTTTCAATTGTAAGAATAAGTAGTCAATATAATATTCCATCAACACAAAAGATTTACTAAGTATGTTTTAATTGATGTTTGAAAATGCTGGGAAGAACACATTCCAAGCAAATCAAGGTCAACTTCTGTCTCACTCTAAGTTCTAGTCATTCCACTATATCCAGAAAACTTAGTGCACACAGTAAAACAGTAAGATATTTCTCAAGCAGGGGCATTTCTGGAATGACATGTTTGTTAGCATTGTATTTGTTTACTTATTTTAGTTCCATCTAACTAAGATTTCAATATCCAACCACAGAATCCTTGGCTCTGTGGAAAAACTTGAAGTCCCTATAGTTGTATTGTGGATCAAATGGTTGCTTCCATGCAGTATTACAAAAACAAGAAAAGTTATACATTTATGAGTAGAAAAGAAAGGTTTATGGTTATTTTCCAGGTACTATCTGACTCTTTTATCCTCTAAACTTACATGTTTATCCTCAAATATAATCACAAGCTTTTCTCTTTTCCTGAAGGGCTGGTGTGTATCACTACAAAGGGGATTAATGGGATTAATAACTATGATACATCACATGGGAAACAACAAAATTGAATGATATGAAGAGACTAGTCAGTTGCAGTATGTTTTGAGGATGTACTTTTAATGACATATTCAGACAGCCCAAATTTTCCTACTTGTTGGCAAGAAATAATCTGGTAGACATACAAAGGGTTTTCATATCTTGGTATACACAAAAGTTTCTATAACCCCATAAAGTAAATATTTGTAGTAATAAAAAGGTAGAGAACAGGCCAGATATGGTGACACATGCTTATAATCACAGCACCTTGTACACAGAGACATGAGGGTCACGAGTGTGAGGACAGACTAGGCTATCTAGAAAGTTCTAGAATTGCCTGGGCTACATACCAAGGTCATGACTCAAAAAAAAGTAGAGAACATGTAGTATAAATAATTTTAACTTCCTTACTACCCATAATGCTTATCAGTGCTATGGACATATCTGAAATTTTTCTGTTTCTAAAAGTACTCAGACTGTATCTTTAAGTATTTGGCCTTACTTTCACCAACAGAAAATTGCTATAATGGAATATTGGAAAAACAAAATTCTTGTTTTCAATATCATTATGTATTTATTGACTGCTGAAATGAACCTTGTTATAGTTGTATAATGTATATTCTTGTGGCATTCTATTTCAACCTATGTAGTTAACTGGTAGGATTCAGAAGGCTTTGTCTTATTCAAGATTCTATATTATATAAGGTAAGGACTTTTATTTTAGAATTAAGTTACAAAAATATAAAGATAGTCACACCAATAAAATACAATACATAAGAATAAAATTTGAAGAACCTTTATCAAAGACCTAAGGACTATTTTCACATAGTCTGGGATCAATAATCAAGGTGAACCAAATTATATGCACAAGAGTTTGAAAAGTATGGCTGACTACACACAGCAAAAGACATACCTTATGGTTAACATTTATTAGCCTACTATTGCCCCTTTGGTAAAGGAAATCAGTTTTCAGTATTTGGTGACTGTCATCTATAAGCCAATTACTTCCTAAAACCCATTACATCCTAAAACCAATTTTCATTGATATTAATATGAATCAGTAAAAACCGAAAGCTTAAGGTGGCATGCAATCAGGATTCAAGATTTATAACAAAGAAAGACCAAGAAAGTTAACAAAAATGCACTTTACAACACTGTGCCATTTAGTAGATATATAAAGCTAATAAAATCTCCATACATGAATGGAATTCTATGGGATTCAAGAGGTCAGATATTCATTGTATCTATTTCAAACTTCACAAATGTGTCCTAGGACGAGAAAAGAGCTTATAGCAAACATACACCTATAATTTTATGAAAGGAAAGTATCTACCAATGAAGCCAGAATTCATCATTCAATGTAAAATACTGCTGTAATTCATGAAAAATAAGGTGGCTTGGGACACATAATAAGCTAAGAAGAAGAGTTTCCCTAGAGGATAAGTAGGGAGAAAGACCTGGCAGCCCACTCCCAAAACAATTAGCCATTGAAAATCCTTGAATAGTAGAGAAGCACTGTCAAATAGAGCGTCAAAAAATGAGCCCCCCCAGCCTGGAAGACATTTAAGAGATGACTGGGGATGAGTTGCCTCCTCAAAGTAGAGTCAACTTTAATGATAGGAGAGGAGTAAAGCCCCTAGGACCTCTAGTTGCTGTTGTGGAATGATTCAAAATGAGAAGAAATACAGTGGTTGCAACAATGGGCTCAACCATAAAAAGAACCTCTGCAGAGCACAGTGTTGGGTAGTGTTTTGTCCTGTTGTGCATACAGTCACTATGTGTCAGACCCAAGTGAACAGCATGAGGCAACAAAAAGGATAAATGTTGGGCAGAAGGAGATAAAGGACAATTTTCATTGCATAGCTTTGTACACGTTTGGTTTTGAACTTCTGAATCTATTATATACTCAAGAAATAGAATTGCCCCTAAAATACCTTGACCATTTGATATTCAATGTCTAAAAGGGTCTGGATCATTGAAATAACTACTTCTTTACAAAAATGTTTAAGTAAATCTAGAGACTAATTTTTTTTGTTAAATTAAGATTTTTGCAGTTATCTTACAGAATACAATTATGTAATTTTAGTGCAGATGTCCTTTACAAAACTTGTCATTATTTTGAAGCTAAGATAATTTTAGAAGCATAATAAAAAAGAATCCAGTCTGAATTTTTAATAACCCTATGATGGGATTTAAATTTTGAGTAACATAAGGCAATTTCTGAAAAATTTTAATTCACTTCCATTGCATGTTTCTACTAGTTGTAAATAGCTTCAATTTTGTGTGTAAGCAATGTGTGTATGTTTCAAATATGAAAGCTGAAATAATAGGTAGGCTGCAAAATAGAAGAGAATAGAAAAACATACAGGGCCTGGACTTCTGGTTTTTCACATTTTTATGATGATAACCACTGCACATTATTCCTCATAAAAAGAGTAATGATTAATTACCATTTCTAAGTTTAGTATGTTTCATAGATACCTACCTTGTAAATCTAATGCTACCACAGCAGTATCATCTTCTAATCCTTCAATCACCTCACACTTATATCTCCCATAATCCTCCAGGGTGAGGTTTGTCATTACCAGAGAAGCGTCATTATCACCGCCTTCCTTCAGAAACACTCTACCCTGGTAACCTCCATAAGTTTTCTTGTGGTATCCCATGGAAACAAAAACATCCACTTCCTTGAGGTAATCTGTAGTTAGTTTGGTCCACTTAATGCGGATTTTGTGGGTTCCTGAGCCAAATGCTGTAGGGTCTCGATAAAATTTACATGGCAGTGTGACGTTGCCACCTCTGTATGAGAACACCTTGGCTTGTTCTGCTTCCACAAGGAGACGGGGACCATTTTCTGCTATAATTAAAATGAGAAAAAAAAAAAGAAAAGAAGCATTATTGTGCTTTCAGACTCTTTTTGGATAATGAAATACACTACATACACAGGATTTCTGACAAAGAATAGCTTTAGTGATTATCTTCTCTATTTAATGTATTTTGAACCAGATAGAAATGTACCTTTAAAACCTACAAGATATTTATAAGGTAGTCATGTCCTTTGAACCACTAAAAAAGGGAATGAAGTGCATTATAATCATTAAATAATGTTGGATTGAAGACTCCACCATTATCTGAAGTTTGATGATTTCATAATAAAGTCTATATATTTTCAAGAAATGAGATTAAGAGAAATAACACAGTTCCATGACCATTTCATCAGTGTAAGTCCAGCTGGGTTTCCAAACACGTTATCTGAATTATAGTTTACAGAAAAATTATAAAGCACTGTCATTCACTTTCATTGTATGGTTCTAGCCAAAAATCTCAGAATATCTTCACATTTATGGCTTTTATTCAAATACACACCCATGGTATACTATTCTGGAGCATTTCAAACAACATGTATACATTTCATTTTCACACAAAGTCTAGAGATCACAAACGTATTTTTAGGTTTTGTGATGTTGCCCAATCCTAAACATAAATTTTGTATACATTGGCCTCCCATAGTTTTACTTACTTATAAAGTTTTGAACCATGTGGAACAAAAAATCAATATGTCAACTGCCACTTGCATTATATAGGAAACTTGAAAATTTGTGTGGTCCAGTGTAATCATGTAGTATTCCTGAATGAATACAAGGACTAAATGTTTTCTAAATTATAGTTGATAAACTCCAGGAGATTTTGAAACATATTCTTCAGAATTTGAATGTTAAAAGTATATCCAAAGTTATACTTATTTTCTTATTAGCCAAATTTTGTTTTTATTCTCTTTAAGTATCTCCCTCCTACCCCCTCCCCCTCCCCCTCCTCCTCCTCCTCCTCCTTCTTCTTCCTCTTCTTCTTCTTCTTCCTCCCTCTTCTCTGTTTTTTTTTCTCTATCTCTCTTCTACTGTCTTGTTTTACAGATATAACTTCTACCTTACACTTTTGTTTTCCTGCCACCACCTCCAAGGACTTTATTGCTTTTCAAAGAGCACCACAATATTCCAAGGCTGCAATTCAGCAAGACTGCAGGGTTTTAGAAAACCAGTTATTTTCAGATCTTGGCTTCCTCCTGGGTTTCCCCTGGTTAGCACACTGCCTTTGACTTTGACAAGATCTCTTGAGGATGTGCAAGATTTGAAAATCAGAAAGCAGCATAAGAACTCCTGGACACAAACACCTCTTGTTCATAGACAGCTTTCAAAACTGCCAAATCTACCTATCACACAGCTTTGCAGCCCTTGTGGCCTTAGGCCAATAGATATTGAATAATCCTTGGCCATGAATCATTCAAGATGTACAAATCACTTGGAAGTGTAACCATTTGTCTTGAGACATATCTTGGAGCCTAGTTATTTAATGGCACATATATAAAGGATTCTAAATTTAAAGTAAAAATTGCCTAAAAATCAGACACTGCATGTCTATTTTATGATACTGCAATCAGAATTGATATTTAAAAATTAACATATCATTTTATTTGTAAGTGGGCCCCAATCCTCAAAAACTGAAAAGTTTAACAAAGCTTTTAATGATCCTACTTTCAATAGATAATAAAATGATAAAATAATGACTTCATTTAGTATTTTGTTAAAGTGAATCACAAATCCAGCTCATTAATCATTTCCTTTATACTCCATCCTCTTATTTAGAACAAGAGAATCTCAAGAGAAGGAAGATAAATCTACATCCAATTCTAGTCTACATAGAACTTTCTCCTCACAATATCCCCAAAGGTCACAGACAATTTCTATCTAAACATCTTTAATCTTTTTCTCAGGGAGGAGGAAAAGATGCTGTTGACTACATTTGCTCAGTAATGCTTAAGGGCCATGGGGACCATTTGCTATCCAGCATCTTGGGGATAAGAGCTGGGCTTTCAGGCTGCGACATGAGTTTAGAAATGGTGCATAGCTACCAGAGGTCTCAGTTTCATGATTATTTCAAGGGCTTTCCTGTGATATAGACCTTAGTTTAACTTCACCTCCTCAGTTACTAGCACTTTAGTTTTTGGCAAGCTGTGCAATCTCTAAGCCCTAAATTTCTCATAGGTGAATTAGGAATAGTAAAGCTACCATATATAGTGGACCTAATATTCATGGGGGTTGGGGTTTAGCTCAGTTGGTAGAGTGTTGCTCTGCACTCTTTGAGGCCCTGGGTTCAATCCCCAGCACTGCAAATATGGAGAAAGGCGTGGCAGCCCAATCCTGAAAAAATCCCCAGCCTATGAAAAACCCTATGCTCTCAGCCAGCCTATGAATAAGTATATAGGGTGGGTCCCTATGAGTCAGACCCTTCTCAATGGCACCTAAAATTGATACTCATGAAGCACTGAGGACAATGGGTGCCCACAAGGAAGTGTGCACTAGCTGCTAAGTGTTCCCTTTATGATGCTGCCCAGTCCTAAGCATAAATTTTACATATATTGGCCTCCCATAGTTTTACTTACTTATAAAGTTTTGAACCATGTGGAACAAAAAATTAATATGTCAACTGCCACTTGAGTTATGTAGGAAACTTGAAAATTTGTGTGGTTCAGTGTAATCATGTGCTATTGCAGAATGCATACAAGGTCTAAATGTTTTCTAAATTACAGAGCTAGAGCAAAGATCAAAACTCCTATATAAAGGACTGAAACTTCTAATTTTCTCTGTAGTTAACTGTAAATTATTTTGTAGCATTTTGGAAGTGTAAGCTTCTGATTTTTTAAAAACTTCTAGTCTAATATTGTGAGTAGAGAGTGACATATAGTATAATATTGAACATTAAACAGACACCAAAATTTCACTGGCATCCAAAAAATAATTTTTCTAATCTGCCAGGATATATAAAATTCTAGGATTCTTATTTCTTCAGGGAGAGGTTGAGGTAATAGATGCCAAAAGTCCCTCCCTGAAAAGGGAAGAACCCTACGATTGATGTATAGCACATTTAGTGACTAAGGGCCACTAAGGTTCATTGACCAAAAGATCTGAACATCTGAGATGAGTGAAAGAGTAATGCTTTTTTTTTCCCCAGGTATTCAGGAGTTGAATTTAGGGTCTCACATGCTTTTGAAAGTGCCCTACCTCTAGCCCCCCTTTTTAAAAACTTTTTAATTTGAGATAGAGTCTTACTAAATTACATAATTTGCCTCTGACCTCGAACTTGAAATTCTGTTGTCTCTACCTCCCAAGTTGCTGGGATTACAGGTGTGTACCACTGCACCTGGCTGAGAACAATGTTTTTGATTTGTTTAGTTTTAGAAGATCTATGCTGCAGATTATACAGTACTGAGCATTGCTGCAGGGAGTGGCCTATTGCAGAACAGGAAGAGCATAAGAATGAGCACTGGCGAGGGAGTCAAACTCTCTGGGTTGCAGGTCCTACTACCACAGCTTGGTTCCCACAAGTCTATTGCATGAGAACTTAATATTACCAATGGCTCTGTGTCACAGATTGTGATCATGAAAATCAGGTTAGAGAGAAGAAAGGGAAATTGACAAAGACCTCAGAAAAGAGAGCTCAAAACACTCAAGACAAATGTTGCTCATTGTTGTTTAGAGTAGTAAGTTTAGATCTGATTATTGGATTTTAACATCTGGATCAGTTAGAAATTCATACATAAATGAAAACCGTTTGATCAATAGGGCAGTAGACTAACAACTAAAATGTGAACTATAAAAGTAAACTTTGACTACCAAGATGAGTATTTCTTAGTTTCCTTCTTTTAGGCACTGGGAGTTGAACCCAGGCCCTCGTGCTTGCATGCTTTGCAAGTGCTGGACCACTGAGCTGCTGCCTCCAGCCCATTTTTTTTTTTTTTTTTTTTTTACTTTTTGAGACAGGGTCTCATTAAATTACAGAGACTGCCTCTGGTCTCGAACTTGCGATCCTCCTGCCTCTGCCTCCCAAACTGCTGGGATTATAGGTGTGCGCCACCGCGCCCAGCTACAAAGGAGTATACTTGTGTTCATTATCTCTTTGCCTTTCAATGGAAAAAGGTGCACATATACACTTAAATATACTGTTTGAAGACCTTGGTGATTCTTTCCTTAAATGAGGCTATTTATTCAAAATATAGGGTTAACAGGGGAAATTAAAATGCCTAGTGGGGGATTTGTAAAATTCATAAGTATAGAATTATCTGTTTCTATTAGTGAGAGTCAATGACAGTGACTTGAAAGATTTCATGCCCTTCAAAGCCCAGAGCTTACTGCAGGGGAAACAGCAGGGCATAGTGAGAGCACCAATGGGGGCTTGTTATTATTTTACAAATTCTGCTGTGAAACCCAGAGGACATCATTCTGTTTTACCAAATAATGAAAGTAATGTTGTGACCAAAAAAAAACAAAAACAAAAACAAAAACAAAAAACGGTCTTTGTATTTTCTATGTAACTTACATGAATTCTTTCAAACAATAGGACAAAAACAATTGCAGAAAAAAATTAGAAAGATGGCATCTGACCAATTCTTTTTGTTCTTAGTGCTATTAAAAGTGGAATTTTTTTGGCAGTCCATACACAAAGAGGTCCATTTCTTTTTTAAATGAATTATGGCTTGTGCAAGATAACCAATCTTAATTTTGGTTACTTTTTCCACTGATATATTGAAGAAGTAGGCTCCAGGTGACCAAAACAAGGAATTATTGAAGGTGGCTAAATAAGGTGCTAAATGAGGACATTAAAAATGCATCTCTTGCTGGGCTCCATGGCATCCACCTTTCATCCCAGGTAGGGATCCTTCAGGATGAGGCAGGAAGATCACAGGTTTGAGGCCAGAGGCAGCCCACACAATACTGTGAAACCCTGTCTCAAAATAAAAAATAAAAAAGGGGTTGGGGCTGCAGCTTGGTGGTGGAACACGCGTGCACACACACACACACACAACCATTTTAACCATGCTTAAGAGTGCTTAAGCACTTCAGTGCCATTAATTACTCTCACCACATTGTACAGATATCACCACTATCTCTTTCCACAACTTTTTCATTACCCTAAATAGAAAATTAATTTCACTCTGACCTTCCAAACTCAGAAGCATTAATTCAATTGTCAGCTTCATGATGATTTGTTTGAAAAAGTTACATGAAATTTTAAAAATATTTCCTTATTTTTGTGACTGGCTGGGGTTTAGCTCAGTTGGTAGAGTGCTTCCCTGCACTCTCTGAAGTCCTGGGTTGGATCCCCAGCACCACAAATATGTGAGAAGGATCTGGCAGCCCACTCCCAATACAATCCCAAAACAATCAGCAGTTGAAGATCCTATCAATAGCAGAGAAGCACTGACATAGTGCAGGGCATGGCACATTTCAGAGAGTGTTTCATCTGTTGTACATAGGGTTGCTATGACTTGGACCCGACTTGATTGCACCTAACAACAAACAATTTTTGTGACATTTGCTTTCATTTTGGTAGGTTTGAATATGGAAGGCTAACATATTGGAAGCTGTTAATTTCCTAAGGTGGCCAAAGCTTATGGGAGGATAAGCAACCTGGATGGACTTGTATCCTCATCACTACTCTTACCCTGGTTGAGGGAAAGCAGTCACTGTGTCCTTTTTATGCTGTTTGTCCAGCATCAGCACGGTGCCTGGCATGAGGAAACACCTAGGAGAGAAGCACACTCAGGCGGCATAGAGCCTATACTGAGCTGTGGTACATGGATGCCTGGGCTAACTTTATGCCGTACAATTGCTCTCAAATGAAAACACTTTACAAAAATAGTTATGCATGTTAAAGAAATAATATTTAAGTAGAATACATAATTTAGGTATCTTGCCTCTCATTGTACCTTATTATTACCTTTAAGTAGGACACATAATTTAGGAAGAAATTAAAGTGTGTTTTACTCATTAACCTTTAGCTCTTTATAATTATTTTGCTTCCTTCAGACTGGAATAAGTCTGACTGTTCCAAGGCTGCTCACCTGGAGTCAGAAGTGCCCATCTCTGGTCACAAAGAATGTATCTACTTGGTTTACATGGGAAACCCTTCTAGGTGCCCTCCTCCTCATTCTTGCTGCCCCTCCCCATCTTTCTATAGCTTTTGCTGTCCATTCACAGGGCTGCTTATTTTTAATTCATCAGAGATAAAGCCTTAGCTTGCTTCCCTAGCCATTCCTAGATGGCAAAGGATCTGAGCCTCTTCGCTAGGAGGGGAGACCTGAGAGGGCGGTACAGAAATTACTACCTCATTCCCACCAGTAGCCTCACCTACTTGACTTGAGTTTGAAATCTTGAATTTGTCCCCGGTCCATCTTCATTTTCATTTTGAGTTCAAACTTTGACTTGCAGATACATAAGTTTATGTGTGCTTCTTAATATTTGTGGAAATTCAAAAGTTTATATGTAGTTCTGCATCAACTATATCGGAAAGAATTCCTAAGAACCCAACACCTACGTATCCTGTGGGACAGTGAGGTAGAAGTTGGGGTAGAGGAATTTGTGGGAGATTTTCATTAGTCACACTTCTACTTTTTAAAAACTTTGAACTCTGTAAATAGTTTATATGTGCACAAACTAAACAAAAATATATGTGAATAAATTTAAAAGTTAAGAGAATTTAATTCACAAATAAACAAACAAAAAATCTTGTCTACGGTGTCTCTGGAAAGACGCCCGAGAAGCTGGCTGCCACAATTGTGTTATATTATTGTAATTAAAAGATCATGTTTTTGCAGAAGACTTATTGTTCTCTTAATAAAAATGATATCCTTAAGAAGTCTTTAAAACATGACCCTATTTCATTTTCCCTATTCCTTGAAGATAATGTTGCCAAGGACACAGATTGTTGTCTAATTTTGAATTAGAAAGGAAAAATCCAAGGCTTATAATAGGGGAAATGAATAGCACTCTTTGATGTAAAATGATTCCTGCTGTTTTTCACCATCTGTGACCCAGCCTTTTGATCTCACAGGCTACAAGAGGATGCTCCTTCTATCTTGCTTTACCTTCTCCCACTGCCAGGGGCTACCTTCTCCCTAACCACTGTATGGTCTTTGTGTCCTACTCTTTCCTGTCAATCTACCAAATTGCCTAGAATTGTGTTTTTACAATCTCCTCAAATGGCTAGTGCTCTTCCTGTTGAGACCTGCAATATCTGATGTGGTGTGCTTTGGAGTGTCCTCTGGGGTACTGAGCAAATCCATCTTCCTCCCTTGCCTTCTGGCTAAATGGATTGTGATGGGAAACTGCCCAACACAAAAATGTAGTGTTGTTTTGGGTGAGGCTGATCATGAATGTGTACTATGTTATTGTCAGACAAGCTTCATAGTAAAAAGTGAAAATGCAGGCCATCATTATTTTAGAGCCTGAAGGAGTATTTATGACAGTGGGTTTTTTTTTTTTTTTTTTTAATTTCAGAGACAGTAGAACTTTTTAACAATCAAAAGATATCTTAGACAAACCTTTGGCATGAAAAGCTGATAAAAGCTAGCCTGCTAGAACTGGGTATTGAGAAGCTCAAAGGAGCCCTAAGGGGTCAACAGAATACAGCTTAAAAATCACAATTTTGTGTGATTCCAGCAACTTGGGCAGGGGCACCTCAAATGTGATGCCAGAGGCAGACTGCATAATTTAGCAAGATGAGACCCTGCCTCAAAGTAAAACAATTTTAAAAGGGGGCAGGTATGCAGCTCAGTGGTAGAGCACTTGCAAAGTATGTGCAACATTGGGGGTCCAATCCACCAATACAGAAAAAAAAATTGCAATTTTGAGATGTCCACCTGAAACTCCTGAAAAATATCTTGTCTTATCTAAATTCTCCTTTATCTTGTTATATCAGGAAGAAGTAAAGTGTGAGGGAAGAGTTTGGCTGTTTTGCTGATACTTTGGGATTTTGCCTTTCCACATTTATCATTTCATTTTCTTTCCCCAGGAGTTAAAAGAGTATTAGTTAAGCATATGGACTATATTTCTTTCATTGTGTCACCTAATCTTTCTGTGCCTCAATGTCCTCATTTATAACACAGAGTTATCCATCTTCTTCCCAGTTATGACAGTTAAATGAGAAAATGCACATGGAGAACTTGGCCTAGGACCTGCTCTGCAGTGGGTGCCCAGTAAATGTTCACTCTTACTAATAAACATTTAGTGAATGTCCAAAGAACGCCAGGTATGCAAAACATCTTCTGTCTTCTGCATTGTCTTCTTTACCGTGCTCTTTTAGGAGACAGTTTCTAGAAAGTGTTCCTAGAAATTCACAACTCATCAGCTCTTAGTGGTTCTCCTAATGCAGTTGTTCTTAATAGGACAGGCGCAGTGTACTTCAGGACCACCACCTTAGAAGCTTTTAAAAATCAGTCAGTCTCAGTCTCTCTCCTCTCTCTCTCTCTCTCTCACTGTCTCTGTCTCCCCTTTCACGTCCAACTTCTGTCTGCCTCTTCTTCAGTTTCTTTGGGGCTTTTAGACGGTCTTTATTTGGGTAGAATGTATAGGAACAGCTGCCAGATCCACTTGGCTGGTCTTACTCCTGTTAAAAATGACCATGGTACCCTTTAGGAAAAGTTTCTACTAAGTCCTATGGCCAAACTTCTTTCCATAGTGATTTGTTTCTTCTGGAACATAGTTATATAAATTGAAAGGAATAAGATGTGGGCCATTTTGATCCACAGTTCCATTCAAAAAATACCCCAAAAGCCTTAGATAGAGGTTGTCTGGCTCACGTGTGAGATGGAGCACAAGAACCAGACTGCTTAATTTTGAATCTCAACTTTACCACCTAACAACCACCCTCCTGGGGCAGACTACTTAGTCTCTCTCAATGTCAGTATGTGGTGAAGGCTGAATAAGATGGCCAGGTAGTACGTTTTCCTTTATACATCACATGTAATAAATGATTGTAAATATTAATATTGATGTATTACTATTCTTCCAGTAACTCAGACACAAATGATCACAGAATAAGAGATGATTTTAGTATTTTTTTCAACTTGGAGTTGTCTTCCTTGGTTAATAACCTTAAAATTTAAATTTATCCATGTTATTAATGATTAATCGATAAAGAACAATCATTTAGTTTTTATTTTAGACTGATAAAACAATCAGATTATAGTTAGTGAGAGATTAAGGAACATTGAAGAAAACAAAATAGGAATATTTCAGTAATATACTGAAGGACATTCTTAAGATAAACATACTTCCTGATTTTTAACTATAATAGAGGCTTGTTTCAAAAGTTATAAAGGAAGTGAAACATTAGCATGTTGTTCTTCTTTATTAGGCTGTAATTATCTGCATGTTCTTTAATTATTGAAAATGTCTACTCATAAATGAGTAGAGCTCAAATGCACTTATTTCTACTCAGACCACTTTCACTCTGGTGAAATGTAAGATCAAGTAATTTGTAATTTACAGAAAGGACACTGTTGGTTTATACACTGATAAGACTAACATCACCACATAGTATGAAAGACACAAAGGTAATACAACACAGAGTCAATTATTGAAGCCAAAGGCATACAATACAAAGGGAATCAAAAGGGACACCATTGGTTTTATATACTAATAAGACTAGTATCTTGATGAAGTATGAAAGATATCAAGGTAATACAACACAGAGTCAATCTTAGAGGCAAGAAGGCATATAAAAGGAATTTTTGATTCTTTACTTAATAAGCAGTCATGAATCTGTAGCCTATAACGGGTGAAGTATTAAGTTTAGTTCTGAGATAAAGAAAAAGACAAATCAGACATAAATGCCCAGATTGGTCAGGGGTCAGGGAAAGGAAGGGAGTATTGTGGACAGTGGAATTATTGTTGTAAGATGTTGCCAAGTTGGGTCCAACTCATAGAGACCTTCAGAGGGTTTTCAATAGCTCATTTTGGGAGTGGGTTGTCACGTCCTTCTCCCATTTTTGTGGTTCTGAGGATCAAACCTAGGGCCTCAGAGAGCACAGAGCAGTGCTCTGCCAACTGAGCTAAACCCCAGCCCAGATAGTAGAATAGCATCCTGAAAATGACTACACCCACATAGGAGCTCAAGCCCCATTCTAAAGCAGTTTCAGGTCCCACTGGTGTTCTATTGCTAGGACCCTGATATATCCATCATGATTACTCATCTAAT
>VMDO01002803.1:26805-57793 GCA_007922755.1 Pedetes capensis
CTAGGGGTTGAACCCAGGGCCTCAGGCCTGCATGCTTTGCAAGTGCTGGACCACTGAGCTGCGCCCCCAGCACACTTTTTTACTTTTTGGGACAGGGTCTCACTAAGTTATGCAGACTACCTCTGGTCTCGAACTTGCGATTCTCCCACTTCTGCCTCTTGAGCCACTGGGATTACAGGCGTGTGCCACCATGCCTGGCATTGACATGGTCTTTGATAAATGGAAATCATATCATGTTACCTTCTTGCTCAAACCTTTTAACCATTTTCCAATGAGTTTATTATAAAAGCTTAACTCAGCACCCTGGCTTATGTGTCAAGTACAAATTGTCTGGCTCCTGCCTATTGTACTAACCTCGTCTTATTTTTATTTTCCCAGGGCCTCACAAAGCACATACTTTGCAAACACTCTACCACTGAACCGCATCCTCAGCCCAGTTTTTCCTTTTTATTTTGAATCAGGGTTTCTCTAAACTATGAAAGCTGTCTCTGGCCTCGAACTTGGTATCTGCCTGCCTCCACTTCCCAAGTCAGGTGTGTGCCACCAGGTCCAGCCTACTAATCTCATCTTGACTATACCTTGTTCACTGCCAGGATTCATTATAATTTGAAATGCCATTCCAGAGAATTTGCACTTCCTGCTCTTTCTACCCGGAGTGCCCTGCCTCTGCTTTTTGATGTGACCATCTTCTGCTCATTGTTCAGGTTTCAGCTTCATCTTCCCAGTTTAGAGAGCCCTTTCCTGACTTCCCCTAATGGGGTTCACTCTATTACCCCTGTGTGCTTTCTTGAGAACTTTTTCCCTGAAAATGCTCTTACATTTGTTATTTATGTGTTCTTTGTTTTTATTTATTATTCAATTTTATAAGTGGACCAAACAATTAGTTTTAAGAAAAAAGTCTGAAGTTGAAGAAGATTGGCTTTGAAGCACATTTTTATTTGAATATATTGTGGGACAGACAATCTATAAAAATCTGCTCCTTAGTGCAACTTTGTGCATCTTTTAAAAATATTCTGCTTACATGGAAACATCTAGAACAAGCATTAACTATCTAATTAGCTTTTCAGTATTTAAAGTTAATTAAGACCCCATGTTAATGACTGTGTGACAAAAGACAAAGCAAACTGAGGACACAAAACTAATCATGTGGATTCGTGGATATGTAAAGCTTGTGCAGATAATTTATAATAGTTTTCAAGAGAAAGTAAAAGGTAATTGTTCATAATTTACATAAAATTGAGGGAGGAAACTTAAAAAAATTTGGCTTTCTAAGCAAAAAATGTAAAACAGTAAAAAGCCTTTTATGAAAGCATTAATTATCTTTTGCTAGCAACATTATTAATAATAGTCATGAAATCATCTTGACAAGTATAGTCATATAACAAGAAAATAAACTGATGTAATATATCATAATTTATAAGGAAACATACATCTCTTTAATTTGCATGTCTTTCCTTTCACCTGCTGTCCTCTACCACTCTGTAACTTGGAGTCAATCAATTTCCTCTGCCTTCTAGGAATAAGCTCCAGCAAGCACCATTATAAACAGAATCTCTAGAAATGGAAATACCCTCACTTCCAAAACATGTCTTATTCATGTTTTTATTTTAAACTTTTGAACACTCTTTAGAAACAAGAATAAGACTTTCTTTTCCATTCCCTTCACTTAATCTACTGAGTTGAATGTAATAAAATGCTTTTTTTTCTAACATTCTTGGTTGATTTTATACATGATGGATTATGGTCTCTGTGGTCTTGTACCCATAATATCCTTGTTGTTTTGAGTGTACAGTGTTTGGAAAAGGTAGAAAGAATTCTTGTTTGCTTATTTTGTTCAACAGTCTTCACAGCATAATCCTTGGACATAAAAAAGCATCTAACTCAGGGTTTGTATCTGTGGTACTTAGTCACTGACTAAACAAGGAAGTAACCAAAATATTCAATTAAAATAGGATTAAAGTGGCTGTCATTTGTATTGATTATTTGATAATCATTCCTGAGGTCAAACATGTCTACTGCTATCACATTGTGCAATACAATATATGCAAAATATTTTAATGTAATTTTATATAAGAATTCTATTTATCTTTTCAATGTCTTCATTTTGAAATAATTTCCTGTAACAGTGATTTCATTTTCCCTAAGTAGTAGCCTGGTAGAATGTTCAATATCAAGTTTAGAAGTATTCTGTCAGTGTAACAATTTCTTGATTAAATATTTTAATTTCTTAGCATTTTGGTAGATACTTGTATTCGAATAGACTCTAATAAAATGCTAATTTTCCACTTCATGCTTGAGACACAGAGCTGAACCATTAAAACAATCTATACCTTTGGTACTTGGAAAAATTGAGATGGAAAGTGTCAGTGATTTTAACATAATACCCTTAAGCTATAGGTCTGTGCTCTAGCCGAGTCTACATTGGTTTTTGCACAGCTGCAGTCAAAGGGAAAGGCTTAGCTATCTAATTTTTTTTTTCAGGTTTTGGAAGAGTTTCCAATAATCATTGTCTTCTTGCATAGTTTTTCGCCAAATTGTATTATTTTATAGATGGTTTGCAGAATAACATAGAATTCAGCATTGTAGAATATTCAATATTAAGTTTAGAAGTATTCTCAAGATATATTCAAGATATGTTATCAAAATATATTTTATGGGTTAACTTTACTAGGTGATAAAAACTTTAATGGTTGTAGATACAGAGCTCTAATTAATAAGATCTTTGTGATTATAACTAACTACCCTTTGCTATTTATTTCCACTTTTATATATAATATATATAATTCTAATTTTATTATTTCTTATCACATTTGTTGTCCCGGAAGTATTATGATTAGGAATGCTGAAGAGATGGTTTGTCCTTCCCTGGAGCCTAACACAGTATTTTTGCACAAAACAGGCTAATGTTTGTTAAATGTTTGAATGAATAAATCTTCTCAAAAGTTTACATGAATGCAAAACACAACTACCAGTAGTTATAGGCCTGCAATTATACATATTGACAGAGCAAGGTTAGTAAAAAAAATGTATTTCTGCTGTAGTCATTAGTTCTATATTCATAGTAATGCTTTACCTCTGTTTGTATTTCACAGTCAATAGTTCTATATTCATAGTAATGTCTTTCTCTCACACTAGATTATAAACTTGATGAAGCTAGGATCCATGAATGATGTTTATCAGTGTATCTTCAATGCCAATACATAGTAGGTGCTCAACATATTTGTTGAACGAATGAGCTGGTATAAGTATGTGCATAATACATGAGTGAGTATCTTTCTGTATGTATGTGTCTATTTATACAAATTTTTTTCTTTTAGGTTTATTTATTACATTAGTATTACTATGTTCTTAGTTTGATCAAATAGAAGCCTATGCTTAATATAGTAAGCTATTATCACTTTTTATTTCATACCCTATAATATACTCATAAGAAACTTTACAATTATTTATCCAATATGGATGCTGCTGCTAAATTTTACAACTCCATGGTAAAATTCTCTGATATTTTAGAACTACTAATTTTAAGCAGAATTGTTAGCAATGTATATATTTATCTGAATATAATTTGGCAAATATTTGTGGATATCTTCCTTAGTGCTTGTGAATTTTGCATTTATAGCTGCAAAGGACACACTCTATCTCAAAAAGGAGGCTGCAGTTTAGCTTAGTTGGTAGAGTGGCACTCTGTACTTTTTTAGGCCCTGGGCTCAATTGTCAGTACTGCAGAATCAGAACAAGGACCTGGCAACCCATACGTAAAACAGTCCTGAAACAATTTGCCATTAAAAACCCTATGAATAGCAGAGAAACACTGACATAGTACAGGGCATGGCACAGTATCAGGGAGCATTGAGTTCTGTTGTACATAGGGTTGTTATGAGTTGGACCCAACTAGACAGCAACTAACAACAAGAACAACATCTCAAAAAGACAAAAATGAATTGATTTAATTTCTTATAACATATTCAAAATTTCAAAATAGTTTTAGGTGGGAGAGACAAAACCTCAAATACCACTTATCTAGTTTTTGCATGAGACTTTGGCTGTGTAGTTAGTCTGTGATCATACATTATTAAATTCACCTCATGCCTTTTGATCCATTCTGCATCACTACATCCTGACTCTGCAGATATCACACAAGGGACAGGATAGCACTGCAGGGACCATATGAAAATCCAACACTCTTCAAAGCTACATATGTACATTAGGAAGATGGCATCCTGTCTTGGTGGACTCTCATGGAGTATAAGATGCTGCACGGAGTGTGAGAACAACACATATGACTAAACAAAATTTGCTACAAAACTCGTAATCTTCTAACTCATCTGCTGCTCATTACACAAATTGAAAATATTTCCCTTAGAGAGATTTTGAAAGATTAGACTATAACTAGATTAGGAAAGATAACCGGATTTATTTAACAAACACATATTGGTCATCCACTATGTGCCAAATTCTGGTTTTAGTGACTGGATGTGTCAGCCAAGGATCTCTGCCCTTGAAGAGCTATTGTATATCCTTGACAGGCAATGAGTAATTACATAAAAAAATAAGTAAAGTATTTAGCTGGTGTTACAGACAAAAAGGGAAAAAGGAATCAGATAGATTGAAGGGACTAAAGAGGAGAACAGTGCAATATGTTCAGGGCAACTTTACTTAAAAGCTAAGAAATGGGCCTAAATTTGAAGAAAGGGAAGAGTTTAGCCAAGAAAAATTTCCCTTTATTAGGTATGTAATGTGTGACAAGTAATTTCAAAGCTCTGGATCTTGATTTCCTCATTTGTCCAGTGGGAGATTAATTGAGACAGTTTAAGGTCCTGTTATGTTCTTGACTTTTGTGAATTTTAATTTAATTTATATCAAAAATACAGAGTAAAAACAATCATCTAGTTAATGTTCATTGTTGCTTGTTGTTAGGTGCAATTGAGATGGATTAGACTCATACTACCCCAAGTACAACAGAACTATGCAGCACTCTGCCATGCACACAATCTTTTTATGTTTAAGCCTATTGTTGCAGTCACTATATTTCTTCACATTCTGAGTTGTGCCACTTCAGCAAAAGGAGGTCTCAGGAGCTTTACTCCATTCCGATCATTAAGATTGACTCTACTTTGAGGAAGTAACTCTTCTCCAATCATTTTTTTCTTAAATGCCTTTTTCTTGAAGGCCTGGGGGACTCATTTTCTGACATTATATTTGAGTGTGCTTCTTTGCTATTCATAGGGTTTTCAATGGTTGTTTTGAAAGTGGGCTGCAGGGTCATTCTCCCTAGTCTATCGTAGACTGAAACCTGTCCACTGTGGGTGGTCCTGCTGGTATCTGAAATACAGGTGGCAAACAAAATAGCATTCAGTGTGTCACAGCAACAAGTCCCCACAGCATAACAAGCTGACAGATGTTTGGGATAATGTTCATTAAACCCACACAGTGTGTCATGTGCCACTAATGAATGGCACATCATTTAAGAAATCCTCATTGTGCTAAGAGTAATTTGGATGTGTGTTGGAATACTTATTCATTTTTCACTCCGACAACAAACATATATTAAGTACCTACTATGTGCCAGGCACTATCATAGAGCTAGAGTGTTAAAAAACAGACAAAGAAGTCTGATTGGCAGAAAAGAACACACAATACGCTGGGGCTGAAGTGGTATTTGGGGCAAACAGAAGAAGCAGGAAATATCAACACTGAGTGGGTTCTATACATAATTTTTGGTACTCACAGAAGTGAACTTCTAAACATTATTTCTTTAAGAAAAGTGGGGGTTTTTTTGTTGTTGTTGATAGGTGCCATCCAGTTGGTGTCCGACTCATAAAGACTCTATGTACAATAGGCAAAACACTATTGTCAATGCTTCTCTGCTATTCATAGCATTTTCAGTGACTGACTGTTTTTTGGGAGTGGGTTGCCAGGTCCTTCTCCCAAGCCTACAGCACTTGATGTTCCCAGGTGGTTTCCCATTCAAGTACTAACCAGGCACAACCCTGCTTAGCTTCCCAGATCTGACAGGATATGATACCCCAGTGGTACTACAGCAGGCTTTTTATTTTTTGAGAAAGGTGTTAATAAATTTTCACTAAATAGATGGGAACGGTTTTCATTTCTGAGATTTCTTCTAGTTATTCTTTATAAAAAATTAATTTATCTTTGTTCACATGGTAAGTATACTAAAGGAAAATATGACTTAAGTTTGGAAAGCCCCAATTTCTACAAGAAAAGTGAAAGTGATCACATAATATTTAATATTGGAAAACTTCTAAATTTTGAATTTAAGAAGGACAAAGAAGGCAATTTATAAAATGTTTACTTTATTAGAACTGAAATGATCTATTTCTGTTAAGAAATGTATTTTGAAAGGCATAAAAACTTTTCATGCTAGTACATGTGGTCCTTTATCTATTTAAAACTCAGTTTTTCTTGGCAGTGAGGAAGTAACAAACACAATGACAGCAAGTATCTTTTGGAAGCTTTCTGTGTGACAGGCACTGTCTGAAGCACTTTTCAGATATTATCTCATGTAATTCTCATAGAGCTCCATAGAATAAACAGTGATGAGGTTCAATTTTATAGATAAAGTAACAGCCTTGGGGATAAGTAAAATTTCTAAGATCTAAACAAGGAAGTGACAATAGGGAACTCTTGAATTTGTCATTAGAAGACCAGTGATCTGGGCACAGTAGTGCACGCTTGTAATCCCAGTGACTCAGGAGGCTGAGGAAGGAGGATTGGGAGTTAGAGGCCAGAGGCAGTCTTTATAACTTAGCAAGATCCCAACTCAAAATATAAAATACAAAATGAGTTGGTGTTGCAACCCAATGGTAGGGCCCTTGTCTGGCATTGTGTGAGGCCCTGGGTTCATCTCTCAAGTACTGGAAAAAAATAACAAACAAACAAACAAAGCAATACCAATGCTTGAACAGTGGATGCAGGAAGCAATGACACCATGGCCTTGATAAGGTCAAGTAGTTATGTGTTCAGTATAACTATTTGAATTATAGAAAAGGTCATAACATTTCTCAGCTATCTGTAAATGTCTTCTTAAAAGTTTTATTTTTCTAAATATATTCTTCATCTCTGAAATTCTACTGACAATCCAAACTCTACACAAAGAGTTTCTAGACCTGATCTAAATATTTTAAATATTGTCCTTTTTTATGCTTTGGAACTCCATGTAAAAGTCTTGTTGTTGTTGTTGTTGTTGTTATTAGGTGCTATCAAGTAGGTCCCACTCATAGCGAGCCTTATAGGGTTTTTAATGGTTCATTGTTCTGGGACTGGTTCAGGAGTAGATTGCCCCATCCTCTTGTTTTTGCAGTGCTGAAGATCAAACCTGAGTCCTCAGAGAGTGCAGCGTGGCACTCTAACAACTCAAATTTCAAAAGAATTCGAGGCTGACTAGAGACATCATGACATGAGTACTATAATCCACTTGAGAGAACTATGGACTGTATTACCATGCGCCCTTCTTTCTATGGAAGTATTTAGGAACATTTTTCCCCTCTACATGGGGGACAGTATATGGCAGACAAGCTAATATATTTTCATTTTTTATTTGGTTGTATTTACCTATTTTATTATTTATTTTTAATTTGTTTTGTTTTGCTGTACTCGGGGTTGAACCCAGGGCCTCTCTCATGTTAGGCAAATAGTCTACCACTGAGCCACCTCTAGACCCTTTTTTATTTTTTATTTTGAGACAAGGGAGAGCAGGCTGCCTCTGGCGTTGAACTCAGATCCTCCTGCCTCAGCCTCCCAAGTTGCTGGGATTACAGGCATGCACCATGGTGCCTGGTCTAATAAGATCTTAATTGTACATTTTTAGCAGACTCTGTGGACAAGTGAGGTTTAGTTTCTTACATAACAAATTAATTTAATAAAAAATAAAGAGAATAAAGTAGTACATGTGAAATTTAAAGCTATTTATTTCCCCATAAGAAGTGGAGAGAATTTTTTTCCTCATTTCAGAAGTGTTTTTCACTAGAAACATTTTGCACAAAGATCTACACTTGGAATTTTCTTTCTTGGCTATCTGCTCTCTCTCTCTCTCTCTCTCTCTCTCTCTCTCTCTCTCTTCCTTCTTCCCTCCCTTTTACTTTTCTTCCCTCCTTCTTTTCTCTTTCTTTTTTTCTTTAAAGCCTAATCAACATTCCTGTGCCTACATCTCTATAAAGTCTTCTCAACAAAGAAGACTTCAGAAAAGTCATTAGGTAACTCTTGTGCATAAGACTCAAGAATGTATTATTCAAATGCTGAGCATTTGCACCAAGGCAGCCAAGAGAATTTGAAAATGATGCACACTATTCCCATAATATTATTTAGTCCTGCATAAGGAATTCAGATTACAAAAACAGTAATATAATGAAAAATGAGAGATATAAAAGTTGCTTTTATAGTAGTATGAATTTTTAAACAGTTTTCTACCCTTGAGAGACCATACTGGTTATCAATGCAATTAAGGAATTTGAGATTAACATGGCTAATTTAATTATTGGTCTGCAAATCCTTATAAAATTTTGATGAGAGTTTTAGTTCCCTTAAATTCTTTCTGGGCCATGTTTGATTAAAAAATTTGAAATATGAGAAAATAATCTAGTACTTTGAGAAAGTAATGAAGGCTATAGGCTTTGTTGATTCTCTATTTTGTTATTTGATTTAATTTTGCATTGTAAAAGACAACTGAAATTATGGTAGACCACTTGGAACTGGCTTTTCTGAAGGACTATGGAATTTGAAAAGTCAGTGTGAGTGCTATAACAAAGGAAAAAGAAAAAAATTACAGGGGAAAGTAATGGAAATGGTTATTTGGAACAATTTAAAAATAAATCTCAATTTATGAGCATAATCTCATAATCTTATGATCCAAGTTACATTTCAGTATTAATTTCCATAAGCAAATTTAGGCTTGGCTGTACCATCAGTTGAAAGCTCTCAGCAACAATTCCTGGCAAGCCTACACTTTCTAAGAATATGAATTTACAATTAAAATGAAGTGGAGTATCAAGGCATTTGGAAAAAAAGTGGACTCTGTATGCAAATCATCTAGATAATCAATACCGTGGGTCAGAAATCCCTTTGTACTATGTTTCAATAGAATAGGTGGGAATAAGAGGCTGGGCCAACAGAAGTTTTCCTTACTGAAATAATTTAGGCTGATTTTGACTTGTAGGAGTAATTTTTAAAATGTTAGTAAATTTTCCAAATAATATTTTCACACATTAGGTGCCATGTAGACTAAATGATTTATGCACAGTTTACAATATAACTTGAGTAGCTCCTAGTAACTTGATACCACAGTTATACAAAGTTTACTTTATATTGGATTTAAAACTGCTATTATTAATGCTAAGTATTACCAGTTAGGCTGAATTAAATCTTGTGACCAGATGTTTAAAAGATGGTATTCCTTATCAGTAATCTCTGTATATAAAAATCTCACAGTCTCTGGGAAATACCTTTGGTTTAACTATATACATTAAGGAAACAGCTGAGTCAGCAGATTGCAGAGTAAAATCTATGATTATATAATTTCTTTTCATGGATCAACAATGAAAAAAATAAAACTATTGGAAGCAAACAAACCTAAAAGAGATTTTAAAATAACTAGACATAGACAAATTAAAAATTCTAGTTTGGTAGTTAAAATACATACCAGAGAATACTTCTAACCAGATTTACATGACCATTTGACCTTCACAAGCCATACTTTAAAACAGTGAATGCAGGTTTCTGAGACTATATTTATGACCTTGAAGGCATAACTTGATGTTTTGTATCTTAATAAACTTATAATGCCTCTGGTCCCCAAGCTGAGTTTATCTAAAATTAATAACATCTATGTTTAAAGTGCTAAAATCTATAATTTTTATTTAAATTATTCAGCATGCAAAGGAAGCAGAGAAACTATAGTTCCTAGAACTGTATTTTCTCATTGCATAAGTCTGTTTGCTTTCTTCGTGCAGGATGTCCCTCATCAGAAGCTGGAACTGAGGAAAGAGCTGCATTGTACTGCAGCTTCAACCCTTGCTACTGCTCTGAGGCTTAAGATTCAGCTGAGCTCAACAGAAATATGCAGAACCTATGGTCTATGGGAGCTAAAGCCTTACTGAAGGAAATAATAATGGGGTAAGCTACTTTTTCCTGGACAATAGTCTGTTTGATTTTTCACTTTATTTACATTGCTTCTCTTAGTGATTAAACAGAATCATCTAATTGTAACAGAATGGGCTTCTCTCATAAGTTTCACTTCCCATTTCTTTTCTCTACCTTGCTTTAAATGAACTACCTGCCCTCCATTCTACTTGAAGATAGCTACTGCACTAAAAAGCCTTGAAGTTGATTGTATCATCTCACTGCAGTTGGACATTCTTAAACTACTTAACTTTAATTGTACCCAAGTCTTAACTATCCTGTAATGCAATCGCATTCAAAAGCCAGGGAGCAAGTTCACTAATTAGCAGGAAGGGAAAGAAAAAGTCAATGCAGCAGAACTAAAATTAAGAGACATTAACCTTGTATTTCAACTGTAAGCAACTTCAAATGAATTTAACTTTCACAGGAGAACCTGTGTTTTCTTACCTTGAACATGAATAACTCTGCCATGATCTAGAGTGTAGTTGTCCGAATTATGATCAGCCCAGCAGATTGAAATCAGCACCAGAAGAAGTAGACTCTTCATCTTTCTAGCTGAGAGAATCTTCTTCACTGTGAGAACATCATATACAAAGAGGCTCGTGAGATGTGGATCCCTTTGGAGTGTTGCACTGCACAACTTATTAACGCCTTATCATCATAGAATGGGTCTGTAAAAATATTTAACCCAATCTACTCAGAAAGTTACTGTAGCTGTCTTTGAGAGCTGAAAACAGCGGCTTTGAACAATCTCATTTCCCCGAAGGCAACCAGAGTCCAAATAGTGTTTAACTCTATCTTTGCAGAACTGTAAATCCAGAAATTTAAAACACTGTACTTTTGAAATAAAGAGTTACAGCAAGTTACAAAGAGAGGTGGCAAGGACATAAACTCAAAAAATTAACCCTCTGAGTTTACAGTATAAATTAATAAAACACAAATTTGATGTATCTATTAATGAGTATTTATCACTGTCTCATTAGGAACTAAACCTTAAACTAGAGCAAATAAAGACTATTTGCATGAAACTCGGCATCATCGTTCATTTTACATGGGGCTTTCTCAGCAGGTTAGATTTGCTGGTTCTAAATAGAAAAGAGGACCAAAAAATGCCTGATTAAGCAGATGTAGCACATGTCTTACGGATTCACTTACCATCTTAAACATTGCTTGGGTCTAAGATGAATAGTTGAAAATTATGAACAAAGTAGGTTAGAGTTGTGCATGTTCCCTCTGCAGTCATCCTGATTGATTTTCATTCATTCCAACCTAAAATGCTGATGCACCAACTTACATTGCCAGGTAGGGTCTCTGCAGTCAGCAGAGCCACGGCTGCAGGGAATGTCCCTGCCAGCTTCACAGGGCAATCAGGCGGATAAGAGCTGAAGGAGACAGGGAGGCACAGCTCTGGTCTCCAGTGAAAAAGACAAGAGCCATCACTTACCTCTCCTTTATCCAAAGACTAACTTGATAAAAGGGGAAAAAACCCCTCTACCCTTAAAACTTCATCATTGGAAGGACCACAAAGTGATTCTAAGCAATATAAACCTTACAACCTTTGCAGTACTTGCCAGACAAGAATTTCAATGTAGCTTCTCTGTTACAACGTAGAAAGCTGAGGCAAATATTAAAAAGGACTTTCTTTTTCTCTCATGAACACAGCAGCCCTAACAATACCAGCTATTTTTAAAACTGAAATTGCAGAGTACTGCCTTCTCATACTAATTTGTTTTTTCCAGGAAAGCCTGACTCCCTGGAATACTTATTAGCGAGTCTCTATCTGTTCCTGGAGGTCCTAAAGGACAAACTGTACTCCAGATCATAATGCCCTTGCAGAACTTCCCAGGTCTCTCCTGGGGATGAACACACACCCCTCTGCACTTCTTCCTCTACAAATCTACCTTGTTGAGATGTGTAAGGCTTCAGTCTTTCATGTTTGCCGTAATGCCTTTCTTCATTACATCACAGAAAGAGATGGTGGATAAACAATCATATTACTTACTTGCCCAGGAAATCAAGTGTTTTATCTGCAAAATTCTACCTGAGTTACTAATATTATTTTCAGAAGTTCACTTGCTTGTTCTGAGTACATTTGTAAAATGGTAATTTTTGTATCCATAGACTTTTTTCTGTAAGATTACAGTAAACAAATATTACCTATTTTCAGCCCAGAATTGTGCTTTTGGGTGAAAAGTGTAATAAAGACAACCTTTTTGGATTTATAGTATAATTGGGATAATTATTTACATAAACATGAAACAATGGACAAACTGCCCCAGAGCTGTGATGTAGTTTCTGCTTATCTCTGAAATCAGAGAAGGGGAGAGGATTCGTTGTGAAACAGAGAGTATGAAAAAACAAAACAAAACACAATTTCAACAGTCAAAAGAAGAGACATTCTATGTAAGGAGTCTAGGTTTGCAAGATTAATTTTCATGTTACTGTGTTCATCTGTAGTTTAATTTGTTGGGAGAATTAACCACACATGGTTAAAGTTCTGCATCTTTTCAGTTCAGCTACCTTTATTTTCATTCATTTTTACATAAAATAAATTACATAGTATACATATATACCAGGTGTAATAAAAAAACACATTGCCATTAATCCTCCTCAGAATACTCCCCTTAGTGTCAAACACACATACACCATCATTCTTGCCGCTTTCTGAAGATGTTCTTGAAGTCCTGTTTCCAAAGTGTCTTTGGTTGCACCGTTGTGGCTGCTTTGATGTCCTGAATCAATCCGAAATGTTAACCGTTCATGGTTATTTTGACTTTCGAGAAGAGCCAGAAGTTGCACAGTGCCAGACTTGGTGAATCAGGTAGATCAGGACATACTGTAGTGTTTTTATTTGACAGAAATTGCTGGAACTAAAGTGATGTGTGACATGGAGCATTGACATCATGCATGATGAAATTAAAGACACTCATGAAAGAGGACTTCAGAACTGCATCAGAAAGTGGCAAGAATGACAGAGTAAGTGTGTTTGAAGGCAGGGGTGAATACACAAAGTGTGTTTTTTTTAATTGTAATGAATTTTTAAAAATTTAAACACTTCCATATGTTTTGATCATCCCTCATCTATATGTCCTTTAATTCCATATCTCTGTATTCAAACTTATGCCACTAAAGGTGCATTCCACTGAGCTAAGGTGTTAACAATGGTCCGATAGCCTGATGCTGAAGTGCAAATACCTTGAGAATATTCTCATGGGTGTGATAGACGATGGTGATCATAGTAATGATAATGATAATAATAATAATGACTATCACAACAGTTTCTTTATTTGGATGTCTACTGTTTGCTACATCCTATGCTAAGCATTTTGCAAACAATGTTTCATGCCATCCTTATAATAATACCATGAGACAAGTGTTTCCCTTTTCCTGATATAGACCATTATCATGCTGAACGTTACACATCCGGTAAGTGGCAAAGTTTGGATTTGCCTTTAAGCAAAAGCAAAACCTACTTTGTGTTGTACTTATTTGTTATTCTTATTTTTAACTTGAAACACTATGATCTTGAAATTATTATGATTTTTTTGAAGACTTACACAGAAGAAGTCAGTTAGATGGTACTTTTCTTATTATCATTATGCCCCAACTCATTTATAACACCACCTTGGTAGCATCAACACAGCTCTGATGTCTTATGTGGGCACAGACACAGATACATATATTATCCTTGAAAAAACCTAGGATTTTGCACATCTGTAGTGATTTCTGATTCATATACAGTCATAAATAAATGAGCCCTTCTGACTGCCCCACATTGGCATTAATGCAATACAGGCAGGAGAAAGTGGAAATTATCTTTGCTGCCCTGACAGTAGAACAATTCTCCCACCAAAAGACATAAAATCAGAAAAACAAACTTTAGGGAAACAATTTTCAGGTATCTGAGCAAACTACAAGTACAGCAGGAGGTGCTATACAGCAGACTGAGCGCTCAAAGGCATGAGCTCTGCCAAGGGTCTGCATGCTTGTCCCCAGCAGACAAGGACAGCTCAGAAATAGGTGGTGATGGAAGTGAATGTGGGTCCTTTTAATTTTTATTTTAGCAATGATGTCTTCTCTGAATATCTAAACATGTCAGGTGGAAATTTTCAGTTCTTGATATGAGTAAAATTTAGGATATTTGGGGACTTTTATACAACCAGCTATTATTACCAGCCCTTGAATTAGCACTCATAGCTCACCTGCAACTCAAACATGGATGGTATTTTTTTTACAGCCTACCAAGTCTTGCTGTCATGATGCTGTAGCCAGCTTCAAGACAAGTCCAAAGTGAAATGTGTATTTTCATAGTTAAAGGTAGTTCTCAAAAATGTAATTTTACAGTTGGTATTGGTGACAATTGAGCCACTGTTTGGAAGCAGGATGCCTTACCAAAAGTAAAATTCTATCAGTTTGACATACAAACATACATGCAGAGTATGAGAGAGAAGGATCTAGTGGCAGAAATAAAAAGAAGAAAGTTACCTTTGGATTTCCAAAGTTTTTATTTGAGTAATATATACCAACATATTTGAGCAATATAAGGACACACATTTCCACTAAACATTTATAAGACTTTTCAATGACTGTAGTTATGCTAAAGAAGATCTAAGTATACCTTAGCCTCTTACATGGAAATTGCTTAGGTTTAGAACAAACCATTTAAAAATGTCTGTCTTATTGAGTATCACTAGTTGTGAATGTTTTCACAATTAACTGTGGCTTCTCTAATTTAAAATTTCAGAAATCTCACTGCAAGTCAAACATAGGAAGTGGAAACTATGATCCTCATGATTCTCAAAAACTTCCACTTTAAAATCTTTGAATCATTTCTCTTTCTTTTCCTCCCCCAATTTTGAAGTCAGCCCATTATTCTTCCCCCCTCATGTCTATCTTTCTATCCTTTCTCCTGTTTTTCTTCTATGCTTCCATTTATTCATTTATCAACCTCCAAATTCACTCATTCTTTCTTACTTTATTTCTTCTCTTTTCTTCTCTTTTCCCTGCATTTTATTATGTTTCTTGAATTTTTGCTAGCTGATTTGGTCATAAGATTACTTGCCACCCACATTGAAGCACAGAATATAAAAGGAGAACTTCTTGAAACAACAGGGGAAACAGTAGCACATAAGTTGGGACTATCTTGAGGAGATAGGAGATGGTGGAGAAGTGTAATGAAGAAAGGGTAAACTTTAGTTTCATTCCTTGGTCTGCCACATTCTAGTTGTATGAACCTGGAACAAGTCATTCAACTGCTTTGGGGTGGAGTTTTCATTAGTCTATTGAAATAGTTGAAGTCAAATATAAAAGTCTTACATTAGTTGTTGTTACTATTACTTAATTTTTTTTTCTTAGTGGGGATATCAGGCCCTTCATTATTCTTAACATTGCACTTTAAGACTGTCTTTCTTAGCAAGTAAGTTTATAGATTTTAAAAGGGATGGGGTCGATAACGTCTGTTTAAGTAGCTACTCAAATCACTTATTGTTTTTGGCTGGTTCTTTGCTAGGTCTTCCTTGGAAAATATTGACAGAGTTTGGGCAAGCTCAGTAACTCTTCACTTAATCACAGTGCATTTGCTCAAGCTGCTCAATGGCTTATGTGAACTTGCTTTAGATAATGCTTGAGCTGGAAGTTAACTTCTCCAAAACTAGATTTTTGAGTGGGTTCTGCAGTGGTCGATTTGTTTTGTTTATTAATTTAAAAAATAAATATAAAAGGCATGCTTTAATAAGAACACAAATTGTATTGAGCTTAAGTCTATAACTTTCTATTGGATATCCATGGTATGTGGGGAAAGCAGTACATGCACATACTAATAAGCACAGGGACCACTTTTCTTGTTTCTGGATAAGTGAGAGTCTGGAATTGCTGAGGTAATACATGAATGATGCACATTTAGCATGATTTTGATACCCATGTTACAGACTATGTTAAGTCCTAAACTTTTTCTAAAGTGATTCTTAAAAGTCTTAAACATGTCATTCAAAGTTAATTAAAATGCAATGCCTTTGACTGGAATTTTATTCTGTAGCCCAGTTTATCTCTAACCTTGAGTTTGGAGAGGGGATTTACAGATACAATAAAGATAGTGTTGTTTTATATCTATTTGTTTTATATCTATTTGAGTATTTTTTTTTTTTTTACTATGGGAGGAGTTGAATGAGTAAATTATGTCTCTCTGATTTTCAATCTCTCTTCAATCAGGAATCTTTTCAAATGGGATGATACCAGTGGACAAGTAGTTGCCAGAATTCAATCATATGACAGGAAGAGAAGAATGTAAATTGAAACTAAAACAAAAATTCACTTTTTGTCATCATTTGTTCTTTTGTATGTTATCATACATTATGTATGTTATCATACATTATGTATGTTATCATACATTATACCACAGAGGTGAGACAGCATATCTACACAGAAAAAAATAATTCATTCTAATAGTTCATATTTAAACCATTTTTCTGGCACACATTTATGTGAGCAGTCAGCAAGACTCTGTTCCCAGGTTTCCCAGAGAAAATTCTAGATTTTCTCAACGTCCTCCTGTATCACAGGTCTAATTATAATAGAGAATTCACAATCTTCTGGAGAAAAAACTGATGTGATAGATAGACAGGGGAGTGTTGAGCTCAAAGCCCTGGAATGGAAGAAGTTGCTATTGTCACCACAGCCTGCTTCTGTGGGCTCCACCTCAGTACCACCTGCAGATGTTCTCACTATCATCCAGAAATTTTCAATTATCTGAGATTTCTGGATTTTCAAGGGATATCTTCCATAATTTATAGTCTGTTACTCAACCAGATGTTAGTAGAGGAAACCAATAAATGCATATTAAACAATATATTTTTATGATGGTGAAATTAAAAGGAAATAAACTTCTTGTCTTCACTTCTGCTTATTTTGAGGAAATTTACTCTACTTCTGTTGCCATAGAAAAGCCCTAGTTTCACCATATAACATTAAAAACTACTCAGCAACCAATATGAATATTACATTATGACACTACTACAAATGCACTCTGTGATGTACAAGAAAAGTTCATATTCATGGAAAGAAAATCATCAAAAATCAAATCACCTTATGAATAATTCTGGAAGAATTATTAAGTATACCAGAACATAAAACAGCAATGTTGCCACATTTCAGGCTCACTGATAATTTCTTTGCAGGTTAATATACTAAATATCATGCTACTACTAGGGTATATTTGTATCAATGATCAAATTATGGGACTAAGTTCACATGCTAGAGGTAATTTTGACTAAAATGAAATTTTTGCAAACATTATCTTTTTTTCTAGCCTAGAATAATTCCTGCAAACAACAAGAAAAGTATACAAATATGTTAGCATTACTTTGAAAAAATATTCTCTAAAGAGTAAATAAGCATATTCTTTAAAAAGGGCATATGTGTTAAACATACTTATACAGGAAGGATATAGCTTTATAGAGTCACTTGATTCCATAATCAAAAGTCTCAGTAGTATAACAGTGCATTATATTGAATAAAAATAGCTTTATGTGTAAAATCAAATAAGTCAGCAACATTATTAGTATAGTAAATGATTTTTTATTTTATTTTATTTTATTTTTTGCGGTTCTGGGGCTTGAACCCAGGACCTTGCGCTTGTATGCTTTGCAAGTGCTGGACCACTGAGCTACACTCTCAGCCCATTTTTTTACTTTTTGAGACAGGGTCTCCCTAAGTTACGCAGACTGCCTCTGGTCTTGAACTTGCGATCCTACTGCCTCCACCTCCTGAGCCGCTGGGATTACAGGCGTGTGTCACCATGCCCGGCAGTAAATGATTTTTGAATATGGATAAATGGACTCCACAAAGGAGACATGGCTTATTCTTTATTGAATTGCCATTTAAGTGGAACTTAGAGGCATTTTAAAGGTACTGGAAGATCCCTTTTAGCCAACAATACATAGTAAACTTTTTCCTGAAACATTCTAAAGGAATATTCTAGAAATTATCATGAGCATACATTGCTTTTTTATTGCTTCCTAACAATCAAATCCAAATCTAAAAAGAAGCAAAACAAAATCAAACAGCTTCCTTTTTAATCACTCTTTTACATCACTTTAAAAACATGAAAAATAACTCTCCTCTTTTTATTGTAATGTGTAAATAAGAATAAAATTGAACAGTTTTGTGACTGTTTTCAAATGCGGGTCATATAAAAACAATTTTAGAATCTAGCATCTGTGTACACAACTGAATGAATATAAACCTCTTAGGTACAATTTTTACAATTTGAATAAAAACTTTTGAAAGTTATAAGTAGAATGTATGTAGATAGAAAATTGATTATAACATCACTTTCAGCTAAGTTACTTTTGAAAGAATTTCTAATTGAGCTACCAACATAATATTTTAAGACTCCATTTCATTTAAAATTTTAACATCTCTTTAAAAGCTCAAAATTTCAACAGCTGTCACTTAAACATCACATTAACACTGAATCTAAAAATACAACTGCAAATCATCGTCAAGACAGTGTTGATGCCATTGTAGTTGTGACAGTAACACATTTTCTACATAATGCAAAGTCCAACAGCAAGCTCAAGACTGCTTCCCAGATGAAATTCAGTACATGTTGACATGCAACATGAATCAGTCAACACCAGATTTTGAGAAGGTGTAAAAAGATTTAAAATATATGTCAATTCTTAATTTTGACTAACTAGGAGTTTTATGATCAATGATTTATTGAGGTTCTGATTATACTAAGTCATGATAAAAACAAAAATCTATTAAAGTAATGATCTTTCATAGCAGAAACTCCTCTCACCTCTTTGCTTGATGCAATCCCCATGTTTTGGGCTGTCACTTTTAAGATATTTTCAAAAGACTTGAAGCAAGTTTACTATTGGTCTACATCCTATTTCTGATCCTATTCATGGTCTCATCAGAATTCAGTTCATTGATTTATAGGTAGCAAAGCCTATTCTAGTCAACAGAACTGTGTCTACACAGCCCCCCCCCCCAAAAAAAGAAAAGAAAAAGAAAGAAAAATACATTATTTTCCAATTTACTAGGTACATAGTGACAGCTAAGATTTTTGTGATGCAAGATGCCATCCAATTAAGAATTAATCTTAATTGATTTTTAAATCACAGTAATCTTTGAAAGTATTTTTGAGCTCTGAAAACTAAATAATTCTCACAACTTCTTTAGCTGCGGCATTTGTTCTTCTGAAAGCAAATCAAATCATTTAATCCACTCTGTAGTCAATGAAACTTAGAACTGACTACTCTTGACTGCAAAATATGTATATAATTGTAACTTTCTTTTATAAGCAACAATGGCATTTAAAACTTTTACATATATATATGTGTATACATGCATTCATGCAAATATAGTAGACTTGCCATTGGCTCAGCTAAATATTCATATATGAGTGTGATACATAAAATATTGCAATATTTTCCCAAGAAACAAGGAAATTAGGCAGACCTAAGTCTCCAAGGGTCTTCAGTATTCTAAATCCTACAAAATTACCAACCTCACCCCTTTCACAGAGCCTCCCTTTCAACTTGGCTCCCAATCCTCATCATTAGAGTTACCAATGTAAAGTTCCCAAAGGTTTGTTGTTGTTGTTATTGTTGTTGTTGTTGTCATTTCCACTTTAAATATGGTTACAGTTCTGTAAAGTATTAAGGAGGCTCTCAATGCTAGTCAGAGTCATGCAGAAGTAGCAAGGCTCTGGGGCAGGTACTAATGATGTTGAAAAGAAAGGAGCGGTTGCAAAAAACACCTAAGCTTCTCTTCCAGAATTTTCATAAAAAACAATAGTCATTCCATGATCAATTACACCAAAGACCCAAATTCTCATCAATGTGAGGCAAACAACAGCTGAAGATTATTTGTGTACTGATAACCTTTTAATAACCTCTTATACTTTATGAACTCTAGCAAATTTAGAGATACATTTGTATCTAGCTGATGAAATGTAATCCTGAGATTATAGTATCTGGAAAGCAAAAGGAATGATAGCATTGTATGACTCTTTGAAAGTGAACTGATATTCAAAAATTATAGAAAACTTCACACATACAGCTGTTGGTCATCACTCTTAGAGGTTGATAATAACTACACACTGGAAAATTATTTTTACTGCACACAATATTGCAAAGACTGAAAGAGTACTAAAGATATAAAGAAATGGAAATATAATGCCAATAATCGATTCAGAGTTTGATTTCTAAAAATATGTGCTCTTAGTAGGCAATTGTTTAGAAAGCAAAGCTTCTACTGCTCAGAAACAAGTAGAAAGGAACAAGAGAACAGGAAGGGGGGGGGAGCATAAGGAAGAGGAAGGGGAGGGGGAGAAAGAGGAAGAAATAGAGGAAGATGAGTTGCAAAAGCACTAGGAAGAAGAAAAGAAGCAGTGTTTGTTAGTACTAATGCACACCTGCTACAGGGAACCAGCAGTCCAGGTACTGGAAATAGAAGACATGACTTGAAGGCTGGACATTACAATAGAGAAAGTCCCACCAGATAGGCTAAGTACGCAATTTGAGCAGGCCCAGAGAGGAGAATTGTAACATTAACTATCTCAGGGGCTGTTAAATGATGTGGTATGCCATATGAAGCCACAATTCAAATAATTATCTGCTGAGCAACTTCTTTGTGTAGGCAAGTAGAAATAAGACTCAGCTTCAGACCCTCAAGCAGTCACTATCAAGAGAAACTGTGAAGCAATATAACAAAACAGAATGGTAACAGAATAGGAAGCATAGAGGCATATGCAAGATATACTGGGACAAAGCCAGGGAGGGGGCTTCCCATTGTGCAATGGGAACAGAACCCTCCAGAGATGTACAAAGCAGCAGGTACCAACCCAGCCTTGCAGGTGATAGGGATGGTTTCATGGACAAAGGGGGTTGTTCAGCTTAGACTGGGAGGTTGAGAAGGAGCTAAAAGAGGAATGGATATTACTGCCTATGAAAATGTCATATGCAAAGGAAATAAGCTATAAGAGAATTGGACATGCTTGGATGACTATATATAGCTCAGTATGATTGGAGAGTGGGACGATCTTAATGGACTGGCTACAAATACCGGTGGACAGACAGGCGTGGAGACAAGGTGGCCTTGGATATCATGCTAAATTGAACTTTCCCTGATCTGAGCAGGTATTCTAAACAAAATGTCACCACCACTGCAAGTTACTTAATCATTACATATCTCATAAGGACATTCTAAAAATATAACTGTGTTTAAGTCATACAAGGAGAAATTTTCTTAATCACATCAGGTATGCTGTTTACTACGAAAGGGGCATATGCACCACATTAAGACTTCAAGGTTTTTACTAAGTAAAACACAGAGATTTCAAAACATAATGGGCTAATGTTAGTTATTGGATTCTCACCCACTCTTCCATAAAGCCAGATTAACATAGCTATTGTTATAAATGCAATGAAAAATTAAATATACTTTTATATTGAGTATATCAAAAGGTTGTCAAGCTACATACTTTCAAGGGGTTCCAGGAATATTTATGGGATTTGACAGGAAAATCCAGCTCACTGCCTATATTCCTAACTACTGCAACACAAGCTTCTAAAACGTAGAAACCATGTTTATCTCTATCTCCTCTGGCATACAATAAGAGCTCAGCATACCACAGACGACTCTGCTAGCTTGTCAGTGTGCCCTGCAGGATGGATAGCACATCCCAAGGTTGAAGAGTAAACAACATGCACAACCATAAATTGCAGACCTATAGATACTGCTGTTGCTGTTAGGTTTCCTTGAGACAGTGTCTGACTCATAGCGACCTTAAATACAACAGGCGAAACAGTATTGCTAGTGCTTCTCTGCTGTTCATAGGGATTTTCAATGGCTGGTTGTGGGCTTTTATTTTTTGGGGGGGTTACAGTCTTTTTTTCCAAGTTTACAGCACCTGATGTTCTCTGATGGTCTCACATCCAAGTACTAACCAGGCCCAACCCCACTTAAGCTTCCGAGATCTCATGGGATTGTACACCAAAGTGGTATGGCTGCAAACCATATACATATAGATATACAAACAAGTGCACACATACAATTTACTTATTAAACATGTCATCAGATTTCATAGAAATGGAGAAAACAATCATATAATTTTCAAACTATTAATGAACTACCTGAAGGTTTTTTTTTTTCTTAATGCTAGTATTTTAAAAATGTAAATTCTCTGAGGACAAGGACAATATTTTATTATTTATACTTTTGGAATCATGTAAGTTTTCAGTGAGTATTCAATGAAAGAATAAGGAAGATTACAGTAGTCCTATATATAGCTAGATATGAGATTGAATTAAAGGTAGTTGGGGTTAACTAAAATAATTACTAGAGTAACTTGTTAGGTGCCATTGATGTGTGTCTGACTCATGGCAACCCTATGCACAAGAGACAAAACATTACTCCACACTATGCCCTGCCTGGCACTATTGTCAGTGCTTCTCTGCTATCCATAGGGTTTTCAATTGCTGGTTTTTTCAGGAGTGGGCCACCAGGTCCTTCTCCCAAGCCTACAGCATCCAGTATTCCCAGGCAGTCTTCCATCCAAAGAATAACCAGTCCCGACCCTGCTTAGCTTCAGAGATCTGACATGCTCAGGTGCCAGGGTGTTAAGGCTATAGAGGAGAGTAATTTAGTGACTTCAATTTTTGTGTTCACTGGTATGATCATTTCTGGCTTTCCGGGGTCCCAAACTGTCATGAGAAAATCTCCAAGTTTTGCTGTTTAATTTGAAGAAAGTAATCTACTTTGATAGAAAAGGACATGTTCTGGTCAAGATCATAGGATGAGGTAAACTTTTCTGCAGGTGTGGAAACACAAGTTCCTAAAGTCTATTTGTAATAGGATATAAAGCATATGAGCTTATAAGGCACTTACAAGGGCTCTTATGCTGACTGTCCACATGCTCTTCCTCCTTTATCAATCCTCAGTCTATCAGACTGACAGAATATTCTCACTCTGACGGAAAACATACACTGTCTAAGCTATCAAATGTTTAGGGTAAGTGGGATTGATTTTTCATCAGCATTCTCTATTTGTTTTCTCTACCTTGGTACACTGGAGATTGTTTGAAATTGTACTACTACCAATGACTGAGTCTAGACAAAAATTAAGGATGAAAAATGTAGTCAAAAAGAAAATAAACATAAAATAAATGGAAAGTAAAGGACAAGACTCAAGACCAAATTACCTACTCATTTCCTCCTATCTGCTAATTGAAAAAGTGCTTAAAAAATGTGCCATTTGATCCATATTTTGCATAATTATCTGTCCTCTGTCTTAAAAAGGAAAAAAAAATGACAGATAGAACAAATAAGCAGCTACTGTTGTTGGTGAAAAGGTAGAAGAGGAAATAAGAACAGCCTGTCAAACATAATCATGTCAGCTGAGGCCTTCTGAACCCTGATTGTCCTTTCCTGCCATGCTTGAGTCATCTGACAAACAAAGACAGTGAAATCTTCATACTTAATTCTTATATGAGTTGGTAATAGTAACAGAAAAAATAACATAAGAAGGCTTAATGTCACTGGATTTCAAATGGCAGATTCTAGGAATGAACTAATTCAGAAGCAACCAAGCCATCTCTTCTGGTTAATGCTGACTAAAACATGTAATACATCAAATTAGATACAAATAGGAGCACATGCCCCCATCCTCCATTTTGGAGATAGTAAGCAAGTGAGTTCAGGAGGGTTCCCTGAATCTCCAAGATAGGGGCCAAGAGGTGGGAGTAGGCAGTAAAACAGGTGGGGTTCAGAGTGACAGAAACAAAGGAAGGTCATTTCAATCTCAGGGAGTTCAAGAACAGGATAAGGTTTATTTCCTTCACATCTGGAAGGGTGTGTTGTTTTTTTCTCATTCCTGAATTTCAACAGCAGAATTTCATTCGATTAAAATGCAATTGCTAAAAAGAAACAATAACAAAAGAAGTTAATAGGTGAAGTTGGCTGTTTGAATGTTGAGGTGGCAGGTATTAAGGAATGCAAAACAAAAGAAAATGATGTTAAAAATTATGAAATGTGTACAACATAAAAAGAGCATCTGGTGGTTACAAAGGGAAAAAACCCACAGGAAAAGAGGAAAAGAAAATGATCTCATCTGAACCATTAGCTTCAGTGCTGGTCTAGTCAAAATCATTTTGAAAAACTGCACAAAATGGTAAATGTTCTCTCCCTACGTGGTGAATGGCCTCAGGATGCACCTGCCATTCCTCTCATAAAGAAGAATAACTTGGCCCTCAGTTAGGAGCCTCTTGACCACAATTTGCATTTTCTAGTGATAGTGTAGAAATAACCCTCTTAGCAAGAGCATCAATTTCTGTTCAGCTGTATGTATAAATAGAATAAATAGCTACTCACTGGCATCGTATTCAAAGCATTCATTCAACAACATTTTAGAGAAAAATCCATAAAATGCAATCCATGTCCCCAAATCTCTCTCACCATTGTAAAATCCAAACCAGGAATAACCTTTTTTCCAGTGCATTGCATTTGGTGTCATAGTAATGTGATTAGAATCCAACTTTGCTAATTAGAATCCAACAGCCTTAATCAGAGCAATGTCCACATTGTATTATTAATCTTTGTACCTCCCACATGTAGGCCTGTGATATATTTTCATCATTTTGCAAGTTATACCTATTCATTTTAATGTTTTAGCATATCCTATTCCTTGATCTATATAATGGAAACAAAAAGAAAGAAAGAAAATACGAAAAGGATTGGTTCATGTTTTGCTCTGTGGTGTTAGAATATTTAACTTTTAGATATGTATCTCTGTAGAATATTCCCAGTCATTGCCAGTCTACTGACAGATCAAAAGGCTGATTTAACTCCTGTTTTCTTATGACATAAACCTAGGAAAGTCAAGAATAAAGGGTCAGGTGGGATGAAGTAAATTTGCTTTAATGTCTACCTATGCTTTCCTTTCTGTCCATTCTCTCTCTGCTTCCTCTCTTTAAGGCACTCTTGTCTGGGGCTTTCCAGCTACTCAGTCTTCTGTATTCCAGACACTCTCCTCAGCCTGGCTGTCCTGGCCCAAGCATTAGCTCCTTTCTAATTTTCTTCCATCAAAACCAACACTTCTTATGTCCTTAGTCTTCTGATAATACCATTTCTCTAATAATGCCTTTTATTTAAAGGCTCATCACCCATAGTAAACATTGTAGGCAACAGGAGAAATATTATGTCCTTGTAGTGTTCCCAGCCATCACAGAATCACCCCATCCAACCTGGCTGCCTCCTAGGAGGCGCTAGGCTACACTTCTCTCTCTGCAGCAGCATGGTGCCTGCCATTCTTTACTTCCTTCTCTCACAAGTTAAACTTTTCAAGACCAACAATGAATTTGGCATGAGCTCACTGGCACAGTCCTCCCTTTAAAGAAGGCCTCACTTTCAATTATAAAGCGAAGTTTCTCTAAATACTAGCAGAACTGCCCAATCAAATTCTCTCCAATAATTAAATGCACATGAAAGGCACATGGATGTTGATCTCTTTTGTGGGCACACACAATTTTGTGATTTCTGGATAATTTTGTAGGTAGTATTTGCCAACCACAGCTTTGAGTCTGTCTTTCTTTCTCTCTTTCTCTCCTTTCTCTCTTTCTCTCCCTCCCTCCCTCCCTCTCTCTCTCTCTCTCTCTCTCTTTCTTTCTTTCTTTCTTTCTTTTTTCTTTCTTTCTTTCCTCTCTGTTTAGAATGAGTATTTGAGGAAAGCTATTTAAATAAAAGGCATTAATATAGACTGAGAAGATTATAACGCTAGAAATGATACATTCAGGGTAATGGTGGACAGTAGGAAACTTTTATCACCCTCTGGTTTTCTACAGTGATAGCTACTAATCATTCCTCTTAAAAGGACACACAACAAATAAGCTGAAGGCCATGCAATATTCATTTGCCAACAAATGCCCATTTGGCCAATATCTGATAAAGTTGAGCAGCACCATGGAGAATTCTGTATTCTGTATTTATGTGAAGTGCAAATTTTAGTAAAGTCATTTTATTTGCACAACTAAAAATTCTCTTTAGAATAAGCTTGCTTGGTGCATTTACAAAGTCTACAACAGTTGTATAGTTTATTTTATTTAAATTTGCTTAGTCCACTAGCCAACCAATCCCAGTTATTAGCCCCTTGTTTATAAAAGATATTCTTCTCTTCAATACAAAATTAATTTGACTGTCCTTCCTATTTGGAAGAGAACAGTAGCATAACTAGAGTTAAGGTCAGTGGATTTTGCCAACTGAATATTCTGAGCGCTCCAGTGGTGACTGTTCTTACCGTCAAAATGTTCTATACATATGGTCAGTGTAGTAATGCAAACCAAAGTTATAGATATTTGAATAGTAAACATTACAAATGTTGTCAGCTTGTCTTGTGTTTCCCTGAAGTGGACAGCAGCCCGAGTAGACATTTTTCAGGCCAATAAAAACCCTTACAAATGAAATAGGTTGTTTTCACCACCTAGACAAGGAGATTAAAAGGGAAAAACAGTCTCAAGAAAAGAATATACTGTCCACACAATCAACTCCTTTAGTATTTTGCCCAAGGCAAGTTACAGTGGGGTGATAATATTAAGAGAACAGGCAGAGGTGATTTCACACTTGAAAGTGAAATCAAACGTGCAGAGTAAGCTAAGTAAGGGCCAATTTTCTCAGAAATGGAGAGTTTATTATTTACTCTATAGCTCCTGAAATTCTAAATTTATTATATGCTTTTTTTTGATACTTGGCATTAAAGCCAGGACCTCACATATGCTAAGCATGTGCTATACCACTGAGCTACATCACCAGCCCTACACTGATCTTAATATGGAAGGTGGTAGGTGTGTGTTCCTATTTGAACATAAAAGTAAACAAATCAGGTAATTCACTTCTGTGGTTGGGATAGTGTCCCACCCCGCCACAAATATCTGTGTTAAAGGCTTGGTGTCCAGGACAGTAGTAATGGGAGGTGCTGGGGGCCTTCAAGAAATGGAGCCTAAGCAGAGATGTTTAGGACACTGGTGCATAACCTAGAATGGGACTGTGGGACTCTGGTTCATTCTGTCTCTCTGGTTCCTGGCTTGTGATGTGAATGGCTTGAACTGAAACATGCTCCCTGCCATTGCCAGCAGATGCTCTCACCAAAGCCCCAAAGTGATAAGGCCACCCAATCTTAGACTAGAACTTCTAGAACCATGAACTAAATGATGTTTTCTCTTCATAAGTTAATTGTCTCAGGTTGTAATAAGTGAGATGGACTCACTTTCTCACACGTACACATGCACTGCTAATTAATTAAACTTGGATAATTCTAACCTCAAATATATGCACTTTAAAATATTTTTTTCATTGGATTTATAAAGAATTTTTCCTTCTTAAAAGTTAGAGATAGAGCCAGGTGTAGTAGCTCACACCTGCAATTCCAGCAACTCAGGAGGCTGAAGTGGGAGACTGAGACCAGAGGCATCCTGTGCAACTTAGTTAAGACTTTATCTGAAGCACACGCGTGCACACGTGTGTGTACACACACACACACACACACACACACACACACGGCAGGGGAAGTAGCTCAGTGGTGGAGTACTTTCCTAGCTTGTGTGAGGTCCTGGTTCCAACCCCCCAAGTACTGAAAGGGAAAAAAAGCTAGATAGCCAGAGGATATGAACAAGCAAAGAAAACTGAACTGCTAATCATTGCCTCTTACTTCAAGGCTAGAAAACTGTTATTTTACATTTACAGAATTATTAGTTCACTGCTATCATCAAAGAGCTATTTTTTAAAAGACCACCCAGAAGTTTCACCTAATTGAGGATGCAATCTTCAGCTAACTTAAGTAGGAAAGCTGCATGAGACACATTCCTAGAATCAGTACCCTGCCATATCTGTTTGTGCTGGATATAAGCAAAGAACAACCTTTACTTCTGAAAATAACCAGATCTTCTCTTTTTGTCTCTAAAGCAATCATAGTAAAACAATGGTTAAGAATCTCTGATAACTTTTTAGAAGGATTGTTTCAAAATCTGAGCTTTGGAAACTTCAGGGAAAAAAATGAGCCACCCAAGGAGATCATAAAAGCTAAGGTTACAGATGTAGAACCAGTCTTTTAGTAATATAATAAATTTCTGAGTTGGGGGAAAGTAGAAGATGTTATTCAAAGTGGAAGATTGAACGCATGGAATTCTCATCAGTTTGATCATGGGAGAAACCTCTAAAATGGGGACTGAAATATTTTCCTAAAAAATCTTTGAGGAGCACAATGGAATGTATAATCAGTAAGATGTCAGCTAATTTGTATTTAATGCTTTTTCATAGGTTTCATTGTAACATTTTAGGGATTATTAATATGAGTTTAATATATTTTTTAAAAATCACAAAACTTTCTTTCAAAACAGATCTTTATCTCCTAAATTATCATGTATTTCTCTAATATTTTCTTCCTTGTTGTTGTTGTCAGGTACTGTTGAGTCAGGTCCAACTCATAGCAACCTTATGTACACAGAAAAAAAAATTACCTGACACTGTGCCATGTTTGGCACTATGTCGGACAGTGCTTTTCTGTTATTCATAGGGTTTTTAATGGCTGATTGTTTTGGGAGTGGGCTGCTGGGTCCTTCTCCCAAGCCTACAGTACCTGGTATTCCTATGCAGTCTCTTATCCAAGGACTAACCAGGTCCAACCCTGCTTATCTTTTGAGATCAGAGATGTGACACCAGGATAGTATGGCTATAGATAATTTGAAGAAAAAGAGCTGATATCATTTGGATGTTGATAATGAAGTTGCAAATTACTCATATAGTTAACTTTAGATATTCAGACATATGAATATAATTATTAAATGTAGTCATTTAATACTCCTTAGCCTATTTTATTAAAATGCAACACATTTTTATTATCATACATTTGATATGTATGTGTATCCTACTTTAGAGAAAGTATAAAAGTAAAGAATACCAAAACTATGAAACTAAAGCTGTCTATGGCTTCTCCTTCTGATCAAGAAGGAGTAAGGGAGGCTGAATTTACCCTACTGTCTAAAACAACTTAAAAAAAAATGGAAGATAAAAAAATCTGGAGGCAGTAGTGCATGCCTGTAATTCCAGTGACTCTGGAGGCTGGGGGATTGCGAGTTAAGGCTAGAGACAGTCTGCCTAACTTAGCTAGCTTTATCTCAAATAAAAAATAAAAATGGGATGAGGGAGCAGCCTAATGATAGAGCACTTACAAAGAGGTGGGGGGGTACTCAGTTAAACGCCCAAGCCTGGAAAAACAAACAAATAGACACAAAGAAAGAAATAGCCCTCAAGATATTGGACCAGGCAAAGAAGAAAAATTACTTCTAATTAACATGCAATAAATGAAGTGAGCCCCATGATCACCCCAGCTTATTACCTAAAAAGAGTGTCCCTACAATGGAGTAGGGGGAACCAACCCAGAACCTATTGGACAACCTAAATTGAGTTAGATGGATCTAGGAGTTCTGGAAATCTCAGGTGACAAAAGACTACCAGCCAGAATAATGGAGATTAGAGGAGAAGAGAGAGTGGTACAGGGAACCTGAGATGTTTACAGAAATTGCCCCTGGAATACTCAGTTGGGAACTGAGACATGAATATGTATAAGGAATCTATCTAAGTCTAGGGAAAGAATCATCTTGAAGGACTAGCTTTTACATAGTACTGGCAATAGTACCCATTTCCAACAGGCAGAGAACACAGCCTCATAACTCTTGGGGCTTTGATTTAATGTCTTTAGCAGAATCTTTAATCAATAGTAGGGAAGAAAGTAATACTAAATTAAATGCGGCTCTGGTATCACCTAACATAGCTCAAAAGAATGATTCAAGAGAATCAAACTATTTTTCAGTAACTTACCCATATCTTTGAACATCACACAGTAATATTTGTAGGAAAAAAAGTGATCTGGCACTAAGTAAGGAAAAATTCAAAACTTATGACAACCAATATAAATTTAAAAATTATGCAAATAAACAAGGACATACAAAGACAGTGAGAGAGAAAGTTAATGAATGGACCCAGCAGAAATGATACTGATGACAGAAATAATAGGTAAGACCATTAAAGTGTTATTATGTCAGAATTACAAATGTTCAAGAATCTAGATGGATTATTGAATATGTTAAATAGGATAAGAAAGATGTTTACAAGACTCACATAAAATATTTAGAGGTGAAAATTACTGTATCTGAGATGATAAATTTATTAAGTGAGATTAATAGGTTAAACAATTCAGAATAAAAGATGTGAAGCTGAAGGTATTGTAACTGAAACTATCCAAAATCAAACACAAAAGGAGCTTAAAATTAAATGTAAAAGAGTGTCACTCAGGTGTGGGACAACTTAAGTGATCAAATAAATATGTAATTGGAGTCTCCAATGAAGATGAGCCTGCAGCTGCAGCCCTGTGGCATCTGATCCAGTCAGATCTTGGAAGCTAAGCAGGGTCGGGCCTGGTTAGTACCTGGATGGGAGACCGCTTGGGAACACCAGAAGCTGTAGGCTTGGGAGAAGGACCTGGCAACCCCCTCCCAAAAATCAATCTGCCATTGAAAACCCTATGAACAGCAGGGAAGCACTGACAATAGTGTTTCCCCTGTTGCACAGAGGGTCGCTATGAGTCGGACACCGACTCCAGGGCACCTAACTACAACAACAACAATGAAGATGAGAGAGAGGGAAGAAAAAAATTTTGAAGAAATAAGGAGCCATGCCATACTCCTATAATCCCAGAGATTCAGGAGGCTGAGGCGGGAAGATTACAGGTTTGGGGCCAGAGCGAGCCTGTATGATTTAGGAGGTCCCTGTCTCTAAAAAGTAAAAATGGAGCTGAGGCT
>VMDO01002803.1:57893-158498 GCA_007922755.1 Pedetes capensis
AAAAAAAAAAAAAAAAAAAAAAAAAAAAAAAAAAAAAAAAAAAAAAAAAAAAAAAAAAAAAAAAAAAAAAAAAAAAAAAAAAAAAAAAAAAAAAAAAAAAAAAAAAAAAAAAAAAAAAAAAAAAAAGAAAGAAAAAGAAAATAAAATTGAAGAGATAACAAGTGAAAAACTTCAAATTTGATGAAGACTGTGAACCCATAGATCCAAGAAGCTCTACATATCCCAAGTACTAGAAACATGAAGAAAATTAAACCAAGGCACACAATAATCAAATTACTCAAAACTAGCATTGAAGAGAAAATCTGAAAGAAAAAAGAGACATTATTTATAATTCGAATAAAGATGATGGTAGATTTCTCATCTGAGACAAAGCAAGAAAACAGTGGGACTATGAGCTTTAATTCACTGAAAGAAAATAACTGTCAACCTAGAATTCTTTAACCTGAAAAAATATCTTTCAAAACCAAAAGCTAACAGAAGACATTGTCAGAAATGCAAGAGGTAAAATAATCAATCAATAGCCTATACTACAATAAATATTTTACAAATTCCTTTTGCAGAAAGAAAATAATATCAGATGATAATCTGAATCTATATAAGTGATAAGGAACACTCAATATACCAACTATATTTATTATGTAGACTTGTTAAAAAGATAATTGTCACCTTAAGTCAAAAATAATATCAATGTCTGATGGGGTTTATGATATATTTAAAAGTAAAATCCATGACAATGTTTGTACAAAGGCCAAGTCCAGGAGTCACTAAAGTATTTCTTTGTAAGGTTCTTACACTTTAAGTAGTGTAAGAGTAGCAGAAAACTGACTGTGATGAGCTAAGATGTATATACTATAACCCCTAAAGCAAGTAATAATAGTGTGGAATAAAGAATTATGGCTATGAATAAAACAAAGGAGATAAAATGCAATTTTTTTAAATACTAAAATTATTTCAAAAGAAGATACAAAAGATGGTGGAAAAAGAATAAAGAAAGAAAGACATAAATTAAAAAATTAGCAAGATAGTAGATTCAAAATCAACAATATCAATATTTATATTAAATGTAAATTGTCCAAAAACACCAATTAAAATGCAAAGACAGATTGGATTTAAATGAAAAACCCAAATATATGTTTCCTAAAAGACATTCAATTTAAAATTTAGAAAGCCATGACCGGTAAAAGAATGGAAATATATATATTATGTTAGCACTAGTCAAAAAGAAGCTAGGGAGATTGCATTAAAACAAAAGTCTATTTCAGAACAAAAAATATATTAGCGATGGAAAAGAGGGTAATTTCATAATGGTAAGTAGCTTAAATGATCAGAAAACATTACAGTATTAAAAATGTGTGTTCCTAATAATAGAAGTTCAAAATACATGAAGTAAAAGGTAGTAAAACTATAAAGGATTAACCCCCCTTTTATCAATAACTGATGGAATAGTAGAAAAATCAGAGTATATGGATGTGAATATTATAAATCAACTTGACATGTATAGGAAATCCTACTTAACAATTATAGAATGCATATTCTTTTCAAATGTATACCAACCATTTACCAAGAGAAACTATATTCTGGGCCATGAGACAATTTTCAATAAATGTAAGAGGATTAAAGTAATGCAAAGTGTGTTTTCTGACTATATTATTAAGTTAAATAACAAAACATTTGGGATATCTTTATGTATTTGGAAACTAAACTACAAAATTCTAAATAACACAAAGGTCAAAGAAGAAATTGAAAAAGTCATTAAAATTATTTTGAACTGAATGAAGATGAAAACACAGCATATCAAAATTCTGCAGTGAAGTAGTATTTAGTACAGCCTTAAATACTTACATTAGAAAAGAAGAAAAGTTTCAAACCAATAACATCAAATTCTACCTTAAGCTACTAGAAAAGTAAGAGCAAATGAAATCCAATGTAAGCAGACAAAAGCAAATAATATAAAAGTAGAAATCAATGAAAATAAATTATGGTTCTGCAAAAAGGTCAATAAAAATCAATAAACATCTATCCAGACTCATCCAATGAAAGATCAAAGGCACTACTAATATCATGAACTAAAAAGGTAATAACTACACTGGTTCTATAAATATAAAAAAGATGAGAGGTTATTATGAAACTATATTCTAACAAATTCAACAATTAAATGAGATAGTCAAATTTCCTTGAAAAGTACAAGTTGTCAAAGTTCACACAAGAAAAAACTGGAATTATTGGTTCATATGCTCACTATATGCTAAAAGTTTTGAGGAATTGGTAAACTGTTTTCCAAAGAGCTTCATCATTTTATATTCATGCAGCTACATATGAGAGCTCCAGTTTCTCCACATCTTCACGAACACTATTTGTTGTTCATTCTTTTATCATAGCCAGGTTAGTTGAAGTGGTAACTCATTTGGGTTTGATTTTTGTTTCTCTAATGACTACTGATGCTGAGCATCTTTTGATGTGCTTATTTTTTGGGAGAAATGTCTGTTCAGATCCTTTGGCTGTTTTTAACTGGGCTATTTGTCTTTTTAATTATTGGGCTGTTAGGAGTTCTTTACATATTCTGGATGCTAGACTTTTGTGAGACATGATTTGCACATATTTTCTCCCTATATATGGGATGTACTTTCATTTACTTGATACCTTCCTTTGAAGCAACAATGAAGTTTACTCTATTAATATTTTTGGCTGTTTGTGCTTTTGGTGTTATATCCAGGAAATCATAGCCTAATCCAAGATCATGAATATTTATACATTTGCTTTCTTGCAAGAGTTTATAGTTTTAGCTCCTATATTTAGATCTTACATTGATTTATTTTTAATTGATTTTTGTGTATAGTGTTAGGTAGGGTCCAATGTCATTATTTGTATGTGGCTATCTTGTTTGGAAGAGTGGCTGGTGAATGAAAAAAAGGAAGAACCTCAACTGGATGGATTGACATAGTGGCTATGACAATGCACTTAAACATAAAAAAGATGGTGTGTCTGGCACAACATTGGGGAGTGTTTCATTGTACGTACAGTTGCTATGAGTTGGATCCAATTTGACAATACCTAACAACAACAACACATCTACTTATCTCAGTACCATTTGTTGAAAAAGCATATGCACTCTTCATTGAATTTTTTTCCTTTCTCATCAAAAATCTACTACTAACCTTTATGAACTCTTTGCTTATCAAAGATACTGCTTCTTTGTCTGCCGTATGTGCTGAAAATTTCTCTTTGTTTTGATTTACAACTTTATAGACATTTTTAACTTTTATGTAACTAATCTCTCTATATTTTCCTCAATAATTTCCTCTTTTATTCTGCCATTATTATTATATAAATATTTGCGTATAGTTTCCCTTAGCAGAAATTTGTGAAATAACATAAGTGCTACTGATTTTTCATTAATTTCTATGATTCTTTATACATATTATCTTGGTAGATTCTCAGAACCATAAATTCTATGAGTCAAATGCTATCAGTAATTCTATTTTGTAACAGATTACATTCAGGTTTTAAATAATTTGCACAAGATAGAGAGCTCATACAGAAAAAATTACTTACTTGGTATTTAAATCTGACTTCATAGCTCAAGCTTTAAAACAAACAATAAATTTGAACTTTAAGAACATGGAAGTAAGGTTTCCCTAAGACTTTCCTAACATATATCGTATACACAGTGCTCAGTTCTATTTAAAGAAAAGTCCCTGTTGATTAAGTGGAAATATGAATTTAGTACCACCCCAGCTCCTTTTATTTTACTTCTTATTTTGAGGCAGGATCTCACTAAATTGCACAAGCTGCTATAGCAGAAGGAAAAGAGAGAGAGAGAGAGAGAGAGAGAGAGACTGAAATCCCAGCAACTCAGAAAGCTGAAGCAAGAGGATTTTGAATATGAGGCCAGAGGCAGCTTGTGCAATTTAGTGAGATCCTGCCTCAAAATAAGAAGTAAAATAAAAGGAGCTGGGGTGGTACTCAGTAGTGGAGCACTTTCCCAGCTGCAGAAGACCCTGGGTTCAACACTTAAGACAGCCAGGGGATAGTTGTAGTGTCAGAGAAGTGGGTGGGCTTTTCACATATGGTTTCTACTTTCAATATGAATCAGGGAGGCTTGAATACCTGTTACTAGAAGTTTGAGAAGCAACAAACTTTTAAGGAATATGGTTGGTCTGTCTTGCAGCATTAAAGGTCCACCTAACATTGTGAAGTGTGTACTTGTCCCATTCTGCAGGGTGCTGTGAGTGTTTCCTAGCAGGTCTCAATATTCTGGAGTAACACGGAGGAAGTGGACAGTTAGATTTATCATGAAGAAAAATTTTGCTTGGTAGATTCCTTTGCAGACACTAGGGAGAGGACATTGAGAATGTTGGTGAGTGTGATGAACAACAGAGAAATAAGTGAAGATGAAAGGGAATGAGTAAGTTGGAGAAATGCAGAAGTCTAAGGTGGGGAATTCAGGTTAATTCTATGAACTAGTAGTTGACAACTACAAATTTTGTCGTTTAGGTGATGGGGATTATGATGATCTTTAGCCTATATATAAATGGAAAATATTCTTGGGACAGTTTTTGTTTATATATCTTTTGATGGCATAATTAATAAGGCACTCCCTTTCACTTTCAAAGGTCTTCCTACCCTGATACAGAGATGACATGAAGCAGGTTTGACCAAAGGGAAGTAATGAGTTCAACTTTGGAAATGTTGAATTCACAAAGCTTATTCAGGCAAACTTAATACAAACACAGCTACAATTAAATTCATTTATCAAACATAAATTTATAGAGTACTAAATGACATAATTTGGTGATTGTGTCAAAAATGATAGACTAACTTGCATACACATAAACTTATAAAATATTTGCATTACATACTTGACAGTAAGTACTTTATTGGTACTAAAGCATAGGACATTTTGGGGTAAACTGAGAAATATTAATCATGTGAGGAATAATTTTAATATTGGTCAAATGATCAATCTAAATTTTCATGAACTCTTGCATTGGGTAAAACTTCCAAGTATCACAAGGTGGCAGCAAAACTACAACATAATTAACAAGGGAAAAGATCCCTTCCAGATATTCTGCAGTTAGAATATTTGTGACTTTATATCTGTTGTACATTACATATTTTTATGAATGTATGATCTTTCTTTGGAAAATATTAATTTTTGTTCTAGAAATGTTGGTGACTTGAAAAGTAGAGAACATGACCACTGACACACATTATGGCATTCTTTGAATAGACATTGTTATATAGGGTATATACCATAGTTATAAATGTTCTACAAATTTGCATATTAATTAGTATATATTATTAGATCATTTTATTTAGATCATATCTTTTTCTTGTTTTGTTTTTTGTTTTTGAGATGGGGTCTGGAGTTTGCTATGTAGCCCAGGCGCCCTGTACCTCATAAAACTCTTACTGCAGCTTCCAAGTCCTAGAATTACAGTCATATGCCACTGTGCCTGGCCATCTTTTGAAATATATTTATCTCATTAGTAAAAATAAATTTAGTAAGCTAGAGATACAGTTTAGTGGTAGAGTTCCTGCTTATCATGCACAAGGTCCTACATTTGATCCCCAGCATAACCAAAAATTTAAAAGTTAATAAATAAAGTTAATAACTTCACTCATTGGCCCTTAGAAGGAAAGTGCTCAGAAGTCTCATAGAGAATTACTGTTTGGTATATTTTAGTTATAGTAACTTTGACAGGAAATAAAGTTGTCAGAGTTAATCCATAAAAAATACAGAACCCCAGTTAAATTTGACCCTTAGATAAATAAGAAATTTTTGTTTAGTGCCAGTATGTCCCATGAAATATATGGACACGTTGTTAGGTGCTGTCCAGTGGAGCCCAACTCACAGTGACCCTCCTAGGGTTTTCAATGGTTTATTGTTTCAGGACTGCTTCAAGAGTGGATTGCCACATCCTTCTCCCATTTCTGTGGTGCTGGGGATTGAACCCAGGTCCTCAGACAGTACAGCACTCTACCAACTGAGCTAAATCCCAAACCCATATGGATGTAGTAATATTAAAATTATTCCATTACTTTTTGTATTTTATGTGGTAATCCTATTGGGAGTGAGAGAACTACAAAAAAAAAAAAAAAATGCAAGTTGCCGAGAAGACTAGAGAAATCCAGGATTATGGACTCCAAATCTGACTTAAGACTTAAAAGTCTTGAGGATCAAGGAACTAGGAAAAGAATTATAAGTAGACTTGAACTAGTCTGCATTCTGTGGCCAACTCATTTATATGTTAAGCTAAACAGATGGGCTATGGTTAATCAAACAATCTGGTGAATTACCAGCTACACCACACATTGATTACTGATTTTTCAACAACAACATGCAGCAACATATATTTAAAGTTAACTTAGTATTGGACAAAATTGAATAAATAACTACAATTCAGACATTTTGGGGTCTTACCCAGGGTTATCATTATGAAAATCTGTCATTAGAGCATCAAGGCTCGGAAATACCATTTTAATTTCATTTAATTCAATAACCATGTCTGGCATCCTCTGTATGCAGAGAACTAACTAGGGCTGTGAGACACAAGGACAAAATGTTGCTGTTATCCAACTCAGTGGGCATTAGAGTTGATAAAATGAAGCTCAAAATGATGTACACATAGTGGCAAAATTCATGCTTACTAATTTTCCCCTGTATTTCAGTTTGGGGCAACTGTTTTTCCCCTTTTTCTTCTCTGGTATGATTTCCTCCCTTCTTTTGGATGATTTTCAATTATTATTTAATGCCAGAGGTTCCAGTTTTGACTCTTCTCATGTGCTTAACAACAACAATGCAAGGTACTTAGGCACTTCCTAAATTGTTGTTGTTGTTATTGTTAGGTGTCGTCCAGTTGGGTGACCCTATGTACAGCAGAATGAAACACTCCCCAACACTGTGCCATGCCCAGCACTGTCAGGGCTTCTCTGCTATTCATAGGGTTTTCAATGACTGATGGCTTCAGGACTGTTTCCTGTGTGGGCTGCCAGGTCCTTCTCCCACTTTTGCAGTGCTGGGGATCAAACCCAGGGCCTCAGAGAGCACAGAGCAGCACTTTACCAACTGACCTAAACCCTGGCCTACTTCCTAAGGTGATCCTAAATTAGACTCACCATTTTCTCCTGGAAATTTTTATTCTTCCTATAATCTCAATCCCTCTTTATGTGATCATCACCCTGGAAACAGTCACACTACCATCCAACCAACGCACTTTCATTAGACAATGCCCACACTGTTGCAGTGAATTGGCTTTTGCCTCCAGTTTGATTTTTGTGTGTGTGTGTGTGTGTGTGTACGTGTGTGTGTGTGTGCGAGCGTGTGCAAACGCTAGAGTTCTAACGCAGGGCCTCATGTTACTAGGCAAGTGCTCTATCGTTGAGCTACATTCTCAACCCCTTATTTTTAAAAGTTTAAATATTTATTGAAATTATCAATTTTATTTCCTTTTTTAGTGGTACTGAAGAGCTGAACTCAGGACCTCATGCATACTTTGCAAGCATTCTACCACTGAGCCACATGCCCAACTCCTTTTACATTTTTATCTTGGAACAGGGTCCCACTCAGTTATACAGGCTGCCGCTAGTGTGACTTTGTGATCTTCTTGCCTCCACTTCCATAGTTGCTGGGATTACATGTGTGTGCCACCATGCTAGGCCTACATTTTAAATTTGATCCTGTAATGATTCTCATTTAAAATTGAGAAGAGTTTATGAATTTAATACCCTTGATAGATAAGAATAAGATTGATAAGGAAACAAAGCCAAAACCTGGAATGACCTGAGGTTGAGAGATGATCAGACATCTAAAGTACGGGGACTAAGAATGGAAGGTAAGAGACCCCAGAGTCCAATGGTCAGCACTGAAATGGGCACCAACAGAAACAGCTAGTATTTATAAATCACCCCCTAAATTTCAGGTATTGATAAGTCCCAGCTAGGTGAATAAGATGGGTTAGTGACCTTGTCCTTTAGGATATCGGAAAGAAAGGGAAGGAGACCATGTCTCCAGATCAGGATCACCAGTCCTACTGACGTGAAAAGTGGCGAGCACATGCCTAGATTCTAAAGCCAGAATCATGTCTTACAAAAGAACCAAACAATGATAACCATCTAGTGGGACATAATGGGAAAAGAAAACTTGCATACATTAAATTGAAACACCAAATAAAATATGACTACCATAAGGCCATATGTTAATCAAACATAAAATGAGAAGGAACTTAAAGAAATGATTTTGATTACTTTCATAAAGCCAAAGCAGATTTTCACTGTCCTTTCCTTTTTCGTACAAGGTTAGTTTCCCCAAACCTATAATCAACATCAATGTCAAAATTTCTCTAAAATCAATTGTACTGAGCATGTATTTTTAAAAGATGTTGGCTTTGACCCAAATTTTCAACATGATGTCTAACTCCTGTACTTTTCCCATACATATTCCTGTCTTCTTCCAGCTCCATGACTTTGAGGAGTCCTTGGACCAAATATGTGCATTCTCACTGTTCTCTCCCACTAGACCTGGATGCTCTACCTGTCCTGGGGCCACAACAGAAGCACTGTAATGAAGATCTGAGAAGATAACTAGTGCAGATTTTACAAAATGCATAGGAGTGCTCAAACAGGAAGTGCTTTTGTGCCTCTCTGGGTAAAAGGGGGTAGATTGCTCTAGCTCTAGCTCACTGAGGAAGGTGGAAGGACAGGTTGGCTAGGCTCGCTAAAAGGAGCCAGTGGTTAACAAGACCCATGATCTGCTGAAGTCCTGGAAACAGGCCTTGAGGGAATTCCTCTGTCCTCACATAAGGAGTGGGGATAACTGAGAGACTGAAGACCATGGAGGACAAAACTAGGCTTAATTACACACTTTGGTGTGAGGATGGGAATGCCTCCAGATGCTTTAAATTCTTTTTACAGAAAGCAAAACATTTACTTTAAGAGATAAAAGGCTTGAAACAGCAGTGCTTGATTGAGTAAAGCTCATTCACACTTAGGTGTAGTCAAGAAGTCAATCAACCCTTTTGCGGGTGCAGGGAACGAGATCAGGAGTCTCAGTTCATGAGTTTGAAGGGGCTGGAAAGTTTGGATAAATGCCAAGGAAGGAGACCCAGGAGTTTGGGAAGGTAAATTTCACCTACTTAGCACATTTTACTAGGGATTCACCATGTGGGCCCATCTGTCTCCCCCACTAACCTGTGAACTTCTTGAGCTAATTACTATGCACAACGCAGCATAGTACCTGTCTACTGCAAATGGTAAGCACTAAATCATGCTAGCTCAATCTGAATTTTAGTTGCTAACCAGTAGAAAATTATGTACAAGGGTATTTTTGTTTTTCCTGCCCATCAAAGTAGGCCTATGATTGGAACCCTAGTCCTCCTGTGGTTCTGTAGTACCAGAGATGCCTTCCTAGGCCTATCTGTGTCTACACAACAAGAAAGTAAAGCCCTTATCCACCCACGTAGGTGATAGCAAACAAGGGGAAATGAGTTTTAAAGATATATGGCCAAAATGGTTTTAATAGTAAAAGTATGAGACCAGGACTCTTTTGGTTGTTTCTGTTACTAAAAGTGTATTTCAGGATCTTATTATATTTAAGGTGCATTATCATCAGTTTTGACTTTCCTATTATTTTTACGTGGATTTTCTGAGTATAAAGTGATGGGCAGGGCCTACCACATAATGCTAGCATGGTGCCTGGCAAATAGCCAGTGCTCAACAATTTTTTGTTGGAAGAATAAATGAACAAATGAATGCTCAAATGAGGTAAATCCCTCAAACTCAAAATGATGGTCAATATGAGAAAAAGTCACATAGTGTGGATATAGACTGAACCAAGATGTCATTCATAAAACTTTGTGAAAATTAAATTATTTAATTTGATTGAATCATAGAGAAATTTGGATTTAGAAACCAACCTAAATTGTGTTCCCTTTGGATTTTTAGGTTTGACTATCAGATCAGAAATTTCTTTTATACTGACAAGACAGACAAAAGCCTTGTTCTAAGTTATTTTTACTCTGTGGGTTTTTTGCTTTGTTTTTTGTAAGTAGCTTCCTTGTATTTTAGCAATACCTCTATCTCAGGGATCAACCCTAGAAAGCTATAAAGCAATGAACAGAAGCTCAAAATAATGCAGGGACATTTGGTACGTAAAACAAATCCTTGCTTTTTTTGACAAACATAGCGAAGAATCTTAATTCTCACAACCTCCCTCCATGTCTCCATTAGTGGGTAAAGCCATCATGCAGAATTTCAACATAACCAAGCCCCTGTGGGCATCAGACCATTTCAGAGAGCTTGGCTGGTTCTATCATAGTCTGCCCTTGTCTAGTATCATTAAGCCATCCGAAAACACCTTATACTAGATTTTTCCAATCCATGCCTAAAACTTCCATTTTCAGGGCCTCTGACTTTTAGGCAGTCTCTCAGGAACTCTCACAGTGGAATGAGCTGTGATTCATTCTAAACTGTAAGGATGCTCACAGGAAATTCTTAATCGAATTCTCTCTGGTATCTAATGACCTATGAGAACTAAGGAGTAAGATGGTTTATTTTACAGGAGTGATGGTATGGATTTGTCATGACTTCTAGTCAATCTCGGCTATAATTTTGTGGCATTTGTGGAAAAGGATTTAATGAGCAGCTCTCTGCTCACTGTTGTAGGTCTCAGTGCCATACAAAAACAAAAAAGCAAATCAAAGCAGGAATCTTCTTATTATCCAACAGGAGGTCTAACTTGATTTGTGTATTATACCTTGAGAGCTCAGCAACTACCAAATTCATTACTTTTTCTCTACTGAAGCATTTTAGTTTACAATCTGAATTTCACAACTTGTCTTGATTAATGCTGTTCTGCTGAACACTGTTGTCATTAAGTCATATATTTTGCAAAGAGCCTCCTGAAGTCATAATTCATATATCTCCTAGAGAAAATTTTTCCAAATAGTGCAATCCTCAGATGAATTAATCTTCTATGATATCCTTATGCTTCTTTCAAACAGTGATTCTCCATGTCATTGTTGTTGTCTAGAATTTTTCGTATTATGTCAAGTTAATGGAAGTAAAGTTCTTGCTTTACAATTACACATGAACAACAGTTATAGATAAAGTTGTCCTGCATTAGAGTTTAATGATTAATTTGTATTAAAGAGAAATATTTTATAAGCTATACCTCACAAACTAAAAGCAATTTTTACTACTACTCTTTTCCATTTTATGAAACACATGTAAAGAATATTAATAAAGTGCCCTTGTGTGTGTGCACTAACCTTTTAAGTTAGTACATATTTACCCAGTTAGTAATGATAAAATTTACAGAAATTTATTTCTACTTGAAAAGCAGTAATTCAAGATAGTCAGCTCTCCCTATCTTTCCTTGAACTACATCATAACCTTTTTGTAAAAAGCAAATCTTTTATCAGAAGTGAATTGTGTTATTAGACTATATCCTCAAGGAGGCAGAAATTTGATGGTAAATTAGCCAGTAAAGAGTAATTTTAAATGTAACCATTGGGAATTTAATAACCTTCAAAGTGAAGCCTTGATTTTTAAATTATATAAGTCACTTACTTTATTTTCTACTCTTAGCATCTACCCCACTGTCTGGCATTTAGTTAGTGTTCAAAAATATCAAACAAATACGGTTAAGTCTCACAATTTTGAGAGGCTGGTGAGAAAGCGTTCTTTGATGCATCCACTAGGTGGCGAACAGGGACCGTGTCTCATGCATGTAACTGCCACAGACCTTCCCATTCATAGTGTAAATAAAGAGCTGCATTATTAATTTATACCATCTTGTCCTCTCTACACCTAATATTTGTTTAACCAGCTGTTTCCTGTAATCCTCCTTAAACACTGTTGATTAAAATCCTAAGTATATTCTCCCTCCTTCCCTCAACAACATTTTGTTACCTTTAAATGACAGGCTAAGTACATTGAAATGACATAGACTAAGTACTTGGGTCACTAATAATGACTGCAGGATGTTGGAAGATTAATTAAAAGCAACAGAAGACTATAATATGAATTATTTTCTAAATTTTCCTTGTATTTTTTGGGATTTTAATTGGTGAGATACCATTAATCTTAAAAATGTAATCTGGAAAATAAAATATGCATGAGGTGAAAACGAGTATTTTCTGAAGAAATTTTCTGAATATGACTCTTGTTCATCTTTACAAAGATGAAGTGCAATGCTACTTTATGATTCAAAAGGCTTCTTCAACTGCTCAGAAAATACCAGAGTTCCATACCCAATCTGCTGAAAGGCAGGACTGTTCAGTAGACCATCTACTCATAAAGTATTTTTCTGCATACTCTGAATGTATTTATCCTGGATGTGTTACTTGTTCCCAAAGGAAGGAAAATGAAGTGAAACCACTAGGGATATAATGAATTGATTCTTCTCTGTGAAAATTTTTCGGTACTTCTAAATTACAGTGTCAGTCATTCCTCCTAGAGACAGGGCCTTGTTGAAAATAAATGGCTCACTATATTAGAACATGATGTTCCCCCTGTCTTGTTTCTCATAGAAAGCCCAGGCCCATTGGGCGCTCCTGTTTGGAATACTGGCCTCTGTGTACATTCCTCCTGTGGACTAGTGGTCTCTTGAGGTTGTTGGTTTTCTCTTGCTCATTTAATTAGCTCTAGGTGGAATGATTTCCTATCTAGTTTTCCTATTTATTTCCAATTTACTGGAAAGGTCACAAAGAAGAAAAACATATGTAAATTAATTTGCTTAGTTGAAACAATTAAAAAATTAAGAATGTATATATAAAAGCGACTAGAGACTGAAGTTTAAATGCTGGCATACATTCTAATTTACTGGATGAGAGGAAAAAATTCTTTCATTCAAATGAATAAATTGAGCTGAAGTTAAGAACTGATGTAAGGATTAAGAAATACCACATTAGAAGTTATCCTGAAAGAATAGACAATATTCTCACTTTATATCATTAAAATATCAAGGTTGCTAAGATGTGTACAAAATCGTTGCAAATTTAGGATGATGAAATAATTATATGGAAATAGTTACCAGAAACTACATCTACAGTGAATAAATATTACATTCACTTAGAAATTAATTCACAGGCTTTATTTCTTCAGAACCGTTAGCTTCCAAGAAGCCAGCCAGTATGTTTGATTTTATGACATCACACTGGAACATGTACAGGAACACTTTCCACACTAAAATTTCCCAAATGCACTGGCCACTTTGTGTATTTTTCCAGTGATAAATGAAAATAAAACAACTTATTTTCAAAATAATAGACTATCTTATTTTGAACACAATAGTCATGCTCAATGGAAGGAAACAATCTAATCCCAAATGAGTTCAGGTTTGCTTTCAGTGGTAAATAGTTTCAACATATAAATAACTCCTTTAAGTAACTTTTAAAAGTAATCTGAACAACTATAACTTTAAAATTTTTGGCACATTAAAATTATCCATCACCATGCTATGTGTGAAATGCATCATAACTCTCTGATCTTAATTTTATAATTATCTGGAGAAGCCTAGACTTAAAAATGATAACATTTCAAAGACTATTAATCTAACAGGTATTACCTATGACAAAGGTAACTTTCTTTTTCACATAAACCTATATATCCCTTAAGACAAAAATCCATAAATCTACGATGGACATGCCCACTCCCCAGCTCTCCCTTCAGCCTCTACTATCCTTTTCTCATCTCACGTGCTATAAAAATGCTTGTTGAAATACAGATGGAAAAGACACCATTTGGAACCATGAGCCTACTAGATTTATTGTAGCACCAGCAAAAGCTTGAAAATTTAGAGTTAATTCTTTCCCCAGGCTCAAGACTGAGCTTGCTTATTACAATAGAATTTTGTCTGAAAATATGAACCTCAAAAAAGTTGAGGTGTTATGTTAAATGAAAATCGAAGAATAAAATCTCTTTATCATACACATATATGTATATGATTCTGTAAAAATTTAAAGTCACCGAGGTATGGCTGAAAGAGGGGAAAAAAATAGGAAAATTTTACCTTGTCGCGAAGAAGTTCAGATACACTCAAGTCCCACTTAAGTTGGAAGCTGGAGATCAAGTGAAGCTAGCTCTCCTTCTCCTCACCTTAAGTTTGTCTCTGGGCAAATGTGTGTGTGGGTGTGGGTATGTGTGTGTGTGTGCGTGTGTGTGTATGTGGGTGTGTGCGTGCAGAATGTGTCTTTGTGGCGCTGGATGGCAGAGGTCCTGATCCTGGGAAGAAGGAGGCACTTTCTCACCAAGAGCAGAAGAAAAGCAAAGCGTCACCAGGAAAGTTCTCCTCCCAAATCCCCTAATTACAGCCTAACATGCACTTCATGCAAACTTCAGGGAGAAAGGGAGGGGCAGCACTGTGCCCAGACCTTGTGAAACAGCAGCCTCTTAGATGACTTTCCCCTCTGTTAAGATCCCGGACAATGCCCCTCTGGGGGTGAGGAAAAGCAGCAGCCTCAACCACAAACCCCCACCCGCACCACACCTCTGGCTCCTGGCTACTCCTAGGTCTGTCCACAGCAGATGGGGAAAGGGGTCTGTGGAATGATCTGCGAGGCACACTCCCCAGCACAATTTTTGCTTTGTGTTTTCCAGTGTCTGTTTAAAAGGAAAATCCAAGGATAGGACAGATTCTTCCTTAACAATTACGATAACAGCACATAAAACTTCCCAAACTCAAAGCTACCTAAACTTTCACCCAAATCACCGGGGATATATTTTCTTGTTTGTTGGACTTAGTATCAATATTGGGTTAAACCTTCATTAACACACCACTGCTATTGTATCCCTGGATGACAGTGCCCAAAGAACCTGGTTTTATTTATAGAGTAAGGAATGCAAGGGGGAGACTGGATGGGTGCGGTTAGGCTATGGATCCGCACTCAGGATTAGAACCAGATGGGTCAAAGGCGAGCGAGCGCACACACCGCTAAAATAACCCCTAGGGAAGATGCTGGTACACGCGGGAAAACGCCTCCTGAACAAATAGACATTTATTTATAACTCGAAGGAGAGTATGTAGGTCCGTTAAGTCCCGCTTTGAGTAACCAAGGGTTTTGGAGAGGAAATGGCTTCATATTTCAATAACAGAGCCACCTTTGATGGAGCCTAGGGAAGGGGGTAAAAAAGAAACACACCGCAGGAAGCAAACGGCTGTTGAAGCAGCCGGGAGGAGGGAGCGGGTCTGGCCGGCGGACTGAGGACAAGCAAACAAGCCAGAGGGGCCCAGGGCCTGGGAGGAGGCGGGCCAGCCTGATGGTCTTGGGCGCAGCGCGCAGAGGGCGCGGGGCCCTGGGACGCTTCCAGGAGCGCTCGCCCCGCTCGAGGCTCGCCCCGCCTGCTCCGGAGGCGCGGGCCGGAAGGCTGGCTCCCCAAGACCACCGCCGCCGCTGGGGCTGTGGCGCGGGTCGGGTAGGGGGGCTGTGGGGAAGAGGGACTGGTGGAAATGCAAATCCTGGGCAGATGAGCTAGTGGGGCGGGGAGTGGAAAGCAGGTGATCAGGGACACCACTGGGGCCGGGGCACCGGTGGAGCAAGTGGCTTGCGGGCGGATGAGCTCCTGGTGGCAGAGGCTCGAGATCTGAGTCCTGCGGATGGCAGAGAGCGGCGCTATTGTCTTAGAGATAAAGCCGAAATTGCAGTGGTGGTCCCAGCTTCCTCCTGGACTCTGGAGAGAGGCGGGAAAGATATCTCAAAAAAGAGATGGGATAGAGGCGGGGGAGGGGATGTTCCCGCCTTTCTCTGTCGTATCTCACCGGGTCTTGGCTCCAGGCTCTCCCTGGCCATTGGGTCTTGGGTAAATTAGAACATGCTTCTTGGAAAGATATATATATTTTTTTGGTTAAACCAAACCAAACACAACCCTCATGAAATGAAAGCAGTTACATTTGAAATGGAATAATTTAAAAACAATGAATTCTGCAACAGGCAATTCAACACCTTTCTTGGAATTCCTAAACCTGGGCAAGGCACTTCATTTTATTCTGTTTCTCAACACAGGAAACAAGGCTAAATATTTCTGTAATTTTATGCCATTAATTTGGTGGCTATTGAGACAGCTCTTATGTAGGCTCCCAAATTAACTGTCAAATAAAAATTTTCAGCTATGAAAAGAGTCATGCTACTTCTTGAAAATAGTCAGGGTGATGTGTATTTCCTTTAAAGAAAATAAAGGATTTAAACTTAAAAATAAATATGGTGTTGCTGTTGTTAGGTGCCATCTATAATTTTTATATTAAAGCACCTTGAGATGGTGAGGCTGGTGGTGTGTGGCTATGAAATTTTATAAAGACAGTTTAAATACTGATCTTGCTCCTCCAGCTTAAAAACTTAATTTCTAGTGGTTGCCTGGGGATTCAGATCAGCTGGTTCACGGGTGGCACTTGTTCCTTACTTTGTGGTCTGCTCTGTATATTTATTTCAGCAGAGCATTAAAAAAAATGTAACGCATTTTCTTCAGAAATTATTAGCCAGAAAAGACAATATATTTTGCAAATTAGTCACACCTTAGTGAGTTACACGATTTTTTTTTCCAATTTTAGGTATACACCCAACAATTGAGATGTTGTTGTTGCTGTTAGGTGCCATCGAGTCAGTATCTGACTCATAGAACTATGTACAACAGGGAAACACTTTATCAGTGCTTCTCCGCTGTTCATAGGGTTCAATGGCGGATTGATTTTTGGGAGTGGGTTGACGGGTCCATCTCCCAAGCCTACAGCACCTGGTGTTCCCAGGAGGTCTCCCATCCAAGTACTAACCAGGCCCTACCCTGCTTAACTTCTGAGATCTGAGGAGATCTGACGGGATCTGAAGCCACAGTGCTATGGCTGCAGGCTAACAATTGAGGTAGGCTTCCAGAAATAATGACAGATTCTTACCTCCGATGCCCCTGACAAGAGAGCCTGTCAATCTTTCCCCACTCCTATTTCCAACCACCCCTTCTCAGTTGCCTGGTTACTAGTCATTGCTAAAGGATCCCTATTCTTTTTAATCACAAATATTTATCCTGCCTAGAGTGTGTGTTTTCAAGTGTTATTCTGGCTTAGTTTGATTGACATATACATTTCCATTCATTTGGGGGTTTACATGACTTGCTACTTATTTAAAATTAACATTGGAATTTAGCTTTAAGTGTCTTTCTAAAAAGATTTATGTGTTCAGTTAATATGCAGCCAAATAATTTTGTAGAAGTATATATTACTTTGGTTAGCTATTAGAATTTTGAATTAGGGAATATGGATTTTAATAAACTACGATCAAAAAATCAAATAAGTAAAGAAATAAATACAGCTCTATTTACATGACTTCCAGTATTTTACAAAGGAGTAGGTTATAAAAAGTTAGAACCTAAGTATCTTTCTAAGGAAAATCATATCAAAAAATGTTCTATATTTGATGATTGCTTCAAATTAGCAACACTGGTAATTTGTGTAGAAAGTCATATTTTTCATTGCACATTGAGCTTGGTTTTATTTTGCTTGATTTTAACTTGAAAACAGCACTTGTTTTAAGTTTCAAGGAAAACTAAATATTTTCATATCAAGTTTTAAAAATATTTATGTGTTTAGAATTCGTGTCAGATTCTACCCTAAATTACTTGACTAAAACTAGAGATACAAAACCCTAAATGTCAAAGTTGTATACCAAAGCCACTTCTGGAAAAGCAGACACAAATTTAGAGGTGAACCATACATATAAAGAGAGAACAATAAGCACATTTTGAAAAAATCTTCTTTGGCATAATACAAAAATATTTTTAAGAATATAAATGTGATTATTAAATGCAACTTTTTGTGCTTCTAATTAGGTTGAATCTGATAAAGTGAAATATTCAACAATTTTTAAAACTTATGAAAAAGGCAGTTTCAGCTGTTTTTTACCTTATTCAAATTTGGTTTTGCACACAGTATAAACAGCAGGAACATTTTTCAATATTTAAAAAATATCAACCTACAATGTCATGAATCTGTAATATGTAATAAATTCCATAGCAGAATGGTATTCCTCTTGGCATATTAACTGGTAATGAAATATGAGTTTATATTCAAACGGAGGTTATCTAAATTCATCCCCTCTTCAAGTTCCTAAAAAGGCTGTTCTAGTATCCACTGAATTCCAGAGAGTTGCTTCCCTCTGAACTCTTGTTTCCTGGAATTTTGACCTCAGGCTAATATTACACCTGGTTGAACATCTGCTAAGATAAAGGTGCAGCCATGTGCACTCTGAGGTACCAGAGGGAGGAAAGCCATTTGACCTTTCCTGTCTGAGGGCTCAGAACTTCATTAGAGCACCTCTTGGGATTGTGGGCATAACCATGAGAAAGACATCATTTGTAATTAAGTTTTTCCCACTGGCTATATTCCGGTTGAACTCAATGATTAAAATACAAATTCAATATTCTAAACGGTCACAAAGCATTTGATAAAAGGTTATTTTGCTTATAATGCGATGAGGAGATGACTTTCCAAGGGCCCACTTTTTGTGCTCACTCTCAGGAAGTGTTCTGCAGACAAAGTATTCAAAAGGGCAAACTAAATAATCAGGCAATAAATTGTTCAAATGTTGAGAGCAGAGCTGTTTCAGAAGCTCGTGAGTCCAAATGAATGTCATACCAAGTGATATGTATCTTCAGCTCCTGGGAAATGAGTGCCTATATGTGCCCATGTTTGTTAGATTAGTTTTGGTTTCACAGGCCATCTATTATCTTTCCCTTAATCTGTTGCTCTCTCCTTGTGTACCTTCTGTCCAGATTACTCAAACTCCTGGTCCATTTTTTTCTAAATAGTTGACATATAGTTCATTATTAACTAGATTCTACTCATTTTGCAATAAGGCCCAGATTCAGTCCTATGTCTCTTAGTCATGTTGTCTTTGATTGTTCTAATATTAGGAATCTTGTCTCTCACAATTCCAGATTATGACCAAGCCCCGATTTACTACTTACATACAGCTTTTCATTTTTATTTTCATACATTTAATATTTTTATCATGTACACCATAAGCTTTCTGAATACCAATATTATATCTTTCTGTATTTAGTTCCTAACACACAGCCTTGCTATTAGCAGCTTATCAAAAAACTATTGAAAATGATAATGAAACTATTCGGAAGAGAAAATAAAATTAAGAGGAAAGCTTGTTACTAAATGAGCCACTTCGGAATGTTTTGTATTTGGTAGCCAACGGCATAAATAATAAATAAATAATTAAAGGTTGATTAATAATTTTGTCATTGTTATTGATCTCATATAATTAAAAGAAGCACAATACATATTTTTCTTCCATGCTTGACTGATGAATGATTGTATAAATGATAATCAATGAAGATAAAATATTTTGTTCTTTTAAGAAACTAGGTTGAGGTTAGTGACAAAATACTTTTATTATCTTAGAATTACAGTATCAAGCAGTTGAATATTGATTTTTTTCACTTGCATTTGTATAATTCTTTTACATTTAAACCAGTTGTAACTATAAGTAAATGCAGTCTTCACTGTATTTTCCTCCTGCTCTTTCTTCCTGTAACCTTCAGAGAATAGGCTGTCAAGTCTAATTGGGCTGGAGTGATTTATATCTAGTCTTTCTTAGGGCAAAATGGGTGAATTAGCTAATGCATCAAGGTTGGCATGGAGCAAGACTACTCAGAAAAGCCTGAAGTGTAGGGCTTTGATTATTTGGAAGTTAAGGAAAATATTCTAGCGTTATCTGAGATATAAAAGAAAGAATATTATGCTGTATAAGAAACTCACAATGACAAATTTCAAAGGAGGGTAATTAGTAAAGTGCCAAGCTTAGGAATAATCTATCAGAAGACTAGAGGAGAATATTAATATGAATACTTAGAACAATATGCCTCATTAAATTTTGATTTATTTTGAAATAAACATCTGGTTGTTCTCAAAATTTTACACATCTATGCTAAACTAAATAGGTACAATCTATTTTTTTCCTAATATTTCTATAAACATAGAATTCTCTCCTGACATCCAAATTTTAATAGTTTTTAGAGAACAGCTAAGTTATCTGTCTATATCTGTGTAGGTAGATAGATATACATCTATCATATATATATATATATATATATATATATATATATATATATATATATATTTGTATCAGAGTAATCAGAAAGCTCACTTCCTATTTTAAGCACTGATGAAGGAAAAGACTTTTGGAAGGAGCTTTTAAACAGTGCATGTGGAAATAGCCTTACATATATTTATCTTGAATATTTCCTTTCACATACTAACCTACCCAACTGATTCTACTGTAAACAGGAAATCTGTGATTCTTCCCTAACCACAATCTAGTTGTCTCAAGATATGGCTAAATTAAGGAACCCTGGAAAGGAAGACTCTTATCAGTAAATGAAGAAAAGGAAAAAAGAAAGAATTTCTCTATTTGTTCCTAATTACTGCTTGCCTCGTGGAAGAATACACAATAATTCTTCAGTGATACTGACTTATCATCAACTAGAGAATGTTCGCTGGTGCAAATAAAATGCATGCTGTTATATCTCTTTTATGCTTAAAGGCAAGAAATCTAGAAACATGAAAATATGGAAATGGTACAAAATCAGAATGACTATCTCTCATCTCATGCATTGGAACAATTGCTGGTAACTCCAGAATCTGGACATCTCTATGGAGCTTTTCCTTATTTATGCCCTCTACTTTAAGCTCTCCTTATCCCCATTCCAATAACACTTACAAAAGATGCATAAAATTTTAAAATTAAAAATAAACAGGATCTAACTAATGCTTTACTTTTCAGATAACTACATTGAGTCCAGTGAGGTTAAAGGATTGTCCCAAAGTTAATCTGGTATCCTGACTTGTCTGTGAATTTTCACAGCCACCCAGTTTTGCATCTTGAAATACTTAGGATGCATGTGTAATTAATATTTCTCTTCTAAAACATAACTGGGAATTAATTTTTACACCTCTGTGTTCATTACCTCATATTTCTCTTACGGAACCTTGTATTGTTCATTAGTTAGGTATAGATCTTTCTTTCTCATTATATTATGAGCACATTACTTGTTCATATCTAATTCATTCTTAAATCTTTCAATGCTGCCTCCCAACTCACCTCAAGTATAGTTCTTATGCATATAAGAGTAAAGTTCGTTAAATTGAATAATTTCAAAACCACAGAGTATGTATGTAGCAGGAAGACTCTGGAAAGTGATTTTTGAGTTGGACTATTCAAGTTTCTCTTCCATAAAGAAAGAGCTGCTGGCTACACACAGTGGTGCATGCCTATAATAGCAGCAACTATGGAGGCAAATGCAGGAGGATCACAAGTTTGAGGCCAGGCTGTGTAATTTAGTGAGATCCTTTTTCAAGATGCTAAATAAAAAGGGGCTAGGGGTGCAGCTCAGTACTCAGTGCTTACAAAGTATCTGTGAGGCCCTTCAGGAACCCCTCCCCAAAACAAAACACAACAAAACAGAGCTGCTACTGGTTTTTATGGTGCATACTCATAATCCCAGTACTCAGGAAGATGAGGCAGGAGGAGCTATGTGAGTTTGAAGTCAGCATGGTCTACATTGTGAGTTCCAGGTCATCCTAGGCTACACAGTGATACCCTGTCTCAAAAAACAAATGAACAAGCAAACAACAACCCTCTCCCCTAAAAATACTTGAGTCTAAACTTGATTCATTTAATATTTCTCACAATTGTTTCCTTTCTCATTTTGCATATTTTATTCTGATTTGAATTCCACTTTCTTGAAATAGCATCTTAGTTGCTCTCCTAGACTTCCATGGTACACAAAGTTGACTTTGTGGGGAGTTGAATTCCACATGCCTATAAATGCTGTTCTATCGTAGTTCTGAACTACAGTTCCTTCATTTAAAAAAAAAATTGTTTTGACAAAGCTTCCTAGAGACCTGAGCTCAAAAAACCTGAGCTGTGTATTTTGTGACCTACATGTTAAGAATCTGCAATGCGTTAAGATACTTGATGTCAGAGTGTCATTCTTTATGCTTTGAATTAAATTCTTTGTAAGTAGTAGAAACTACTTTTGGATCAAGTTAATTGAATATAGTTGTTCACTTGATTCTGACAACTTTTAAAATATATTTTTTCATTACCTAAATTGCTATGCATGAAACTTTCTTAAATAAGTCTCTGCAGAATGGAATTTGTACTCCAATTTCATAGTCATTATGCTTGTATATTTAGACTCATAAAGTAACAAACAAATATTTGTACAGCAAAAAATATACTTGAAACTATTGTATTATGGTTTGATCACTTGGCGGATTTTCTGTGGCTACTAGACTTAGTTTAATTTGAGTATTTTTTATTCAGCAATGTCATTATCATACAGAAGCTTTCTCCCTCAACCAGAGTGTTTCTTTTTTTATTTTCATTAAACCCTAAATGTCTACATTGCTTTATCCAGCATCTATTTTTAACCCTGAACTGGTATCTTGCTTCTGGCATCATATGTGACCCCATGGTGCAGGTAGTTGCACTTAGATAAGTGCTATGGCACCTCATATTTAAAATAGACCTGCCTGGAGGTCTATTTTGACCCTGTGGTACCAGTTAAAGGTTAATGCTGCCAGGTAATGTAAGGAACTAGCAATGAGCCTCCATGAGATCCCATCCCAAATGATCGTTTTAGACCTAGTGACCACTTTGAAAACACAAGCACAAATTTGCATATTTTTATTATATTCTTTTTAGTTCAAAATATTTTTTAATGAATTTCCTAGTGTCTAGATAGTTCAGCAGAAAGACAGGACAAATGAGTTTAGAGGTAAAATAATTCATTGTATCTGGAGTAATATACTGTCAGCCCATTTGAGAGAGTAAAGCTTTGCTCTTGCTGAGTGAACTATCATGCAGTCTCCTCCACCTTTAATCTTTATTCATGGTGGTATTATTTTCTATTCTGCAATTACACTATTAAAATTATGCTATTAAATCATGAATTATTAAAGTCATTTGAAGGTTCATAGCATTATTTTTATTTCAATGAAAAATCTGTATGTCAAACTGTGATCATCCTTTTTAAAGTTAAAAAATGACTTATTTCCACCACAACTTGTTTTTTTTCTTTCTTTTTCTTTTTCTTTCTTTCTTTTATGGCAAATTGAGCATGAAGCATATTTTGTCACAGTGAATCTTCAAAGTTCTGGCTGTCAAAAGATCTTTTTTCCTTAGGGTTTAGAGAAAAGAGAAGACTCTTAAATAATAAAATACTTCATTTTAAGGCCTATAATCTTTCTGTATGGTGATATTATCAAAGGATAAGAATTATAATAGACCCATGGATGTATTTATCATTTTTTCTTCCTTTTTTTCACTATGTGACTTCTAGGAAAAGAGTAATTTGGTGAAATCTCTATTTGTTTCTTTGACAGGATGATTGGTTAAGGTTTTATTGTTATTGTTGTTGCTTTTATTCCAAAATGAAAGCAAATTTTACCTCAAACCAGATTGGCTAGCCTCAACTGATTACTCAATAAAATAATAATCTCTTCTTAATGCTCATACCATCTAGCTTGTGTTCTTATATCAAAATACATGAACAATTATGGGGTAATTTGCTTTATTCACTCTTTGTCATGCACTGCATATAATATAAATAACTGGAAGAGTGTGTATATGCATGTATGTAGTTGTTAGGTGCCGTGGAGTCGGTATCCGTATATGTGTATGCTTTAATGTATTTGTAGGCCATTCTTCATAGCATAACTTAAATCCTAGTGCTCACTAGAACATAAGCCTTTTCAAGGAAATATTTATACTTGCGAATCTTCGATGCTTGAAAAAGCTACAGGACAGTTATTTTAGAATGCTAATTATTTTGCCAGATTTTTTTTTTTTTTTCTCAGAGTTGGATTTTCTCTTGCTAAGAAGTGTTTGGGCCCTGTTTTCTTAGGTCCTTGGTTCGATCCCCATACCACAGAAATGGGAGAAAGATATGGCAATCCACTCTCGAAGCAATCTCGAAACAATCAGCCGTAGAAAACCCTATGAAGGTAGTTATGAGTTGGACCCTACTCCATGGCGTCTAACAACAAAAACAACAAGAAATCTTTACCAGCATATGGGAAAAAAATTGTAATCACTTCAGTTTTTATTTGTACTTAAGGAATAGCTTTTCTTTACTTGGTGTGTCAAGTCATTAAAAAACTTACTTAGGTTGCTTGTGAATTTAAATCTCTGTAAAAATGTATTTTAAACTAGATGAAACCATTATATTTATAACATATAAGATTACTGCTTTCCAAGTTCTAACCACTTTTAGTAATTAAGAGTGTGGTTATGGACAAAAACGAATTGGCAGAGACTCTTAAGCTCCTTTTCCCTCTCATTTATTTTCCTATAATTTATACCATAGAATGAATAATAAACCATGGAAACTATAATAGTTGTGAAAATAAATGGCATCTAAACCTTTCCTTTTAAGAAACATAACTTCAGTTTCCCTGTCATATGTTCCCTAAGCATTCTGAACTTCTTCGCAGCATATTTTTATTTGTTTGATATCTGTCTTCCTTGGTAGAAGCTAAACAACCATAGGGCAGGAACTCAGTTCCTTCTATTCACTGCTTTGTCTTGAGTGCCTGGCATGTGATAAACTCTTGACAAATACTTGGCAATTTTTCAGAACTGAAGTTTTATTTTAAAAGTAAACAATGATGATGGTGATAATAATAATAATAATAAAGAGAAAAAATCCTATTACTAAAATTGAATTTTATGGTAAGGATGTTCTTATTGAATCTTTGAATGGTATTGATACTTGAGAGAAAAATATTTCCCTACTCTAATTAATACATTGCTCCTCACAAGTCATCTTCCAGATCTATTAATAAGAAAATGGTATCAAATTAATTTGAGCTGACATGATCTTACTTATAAACAGTGTGGGAGGCAACATCATTTGTATAATCTGAGGGACTGCAAGAGGTCTGTCTGTTCAAAAATAGCTCCTACCAGGCTGCTGCAGTATTTGAAATACCTCCCCCTATTGGGGTTGTTTTGTTGTTGTTGTGAAAAATATTTCTGGAAGATCCATTTTAATTTATTTATTCTGATAGTTGTGAAAAACAAAATGACTTATTACATCATCTTTGAGCTAGTTCTTGTATTTAGAGGTTATTACATGAAAGATAACCTCTTGATCAGTAAATGGTATTAAATGTTCTATCATTTTGTTGACTAGGCAAAAGTATTTAACTGGAAAATTTGAGAAATAAAAAACTTAATCTGTACAAAGGATCAGAAAGCACTCTTCTAAGAAGAACAAAAGGGCAAGATATTTTAAAATGTCAACTATTGGAGTATATGTACAAAGTTTAAGAAAAGGAAAATACGATATTTCGGAAACATTGAAGAGCCATTTAACACATTGTTGACATGTTTTGATTAAGGAATGACTAGGACAACAGAGCCAGAGTTTGAAAAGCAGTGATGTGCATGAGGGATGAGGGGCTGATGAAAGAGTGTTGATTAGCAACCCAAAGGCCATCAAAGCAGTAAGACCCTATTAGAAGAGAGGCCTTGGCTGATGGAATCACCATCTGCCCATTTACCCAAGTCAGGAAGCAAAGGAGAGTGGGGCTGGTTGGGGGTGGAACAGATTTCATTTGTTTCATAATTTACTTAAGGCTGACTTTCTTATTTTGAGTCCACATTTTGTATTTTTTTTTTCTTTCTCTTTGGTGTTAGGTAATAATGTTCTGCAGTGGCTAGAAGGCAAAATCAGGAAGGAAGAAAGGAAATTAATAGACTTATTTCCCTAATAAGTATTTAGGTGTGTCAATCATTAAGAATTTGAATCAATTTCTAATATTTTTGTTAAGATCTCCTCTCTTAGTAAATTTTAAATATATAATATAGTATTCTGAGCAATGGGCACTACACTGTACAATAGAGCTCTAGAAATTATTTATCTTGTATAACTGAAATATTGCGTCATTGCCATACACAAGGTGTGATTAAAAAATAGTGATGGTTTAAATGATAGAAGTGTTATTACAGTAAAAGACACATTGCCATTAATTCCCCTCAAAATACCACCACCATACCCCCTGCCTCCAGCCTTGAACACACTGTTGTGCCATTATTCTTGCCACTTCCTGAAGCAGTTATGGAAATCCTCTTTCATGGAGCCAGAAGTTTCATAGTACCAGATCTTGTGAATAAAGTGGATGAAGACACACTATAATGTTTCTATTTGCTAGAAATTGCCAAACCAGAAGCTATGTGTGACACAGAGTGTTGTCATGATGGTGGATAAAATCAGACACTCACAAAAGAGGACTTGTAGAACTGTTTCAGAAAGCGGCAAGAATGAGAGGAGAAGAGTGTTCAAAGCCAAGGGGGAGTATTTCAAAGGGAATCAATGGCAATGTGTCTTTTCTTGTATAATATTTAAAAATTTAAACATTTACTGTATTTACTGGTCATACCTCATATTTGTTTTCATCTTTCTCTTCCCTTCCTTCCTTCCTTCCTTCCTTCCTTCCTTCCTTCCTTCCCTCTCTCCCTCCCTCTGTCCTTCCTTCCTTCCTTCCTTCCCTCCCTCTTTCTTCTTTCTTTCTTTCTTATTTTTCTTTTTTACTTCTTTCGTCTTTCTTTTCTGTACTAGGGCAGGGACTTGCACATATTTTGCAAGTGCTCTACCACTGAGCTGCACCCCCAGCTCCTTTTTTATATTTTATCTTGAGATAGGCTGCCTCTGGCCTCAAATTTGCCAACCTCTTGCCTCCACCTCCTGAGTTGCTTGGATTACAGCCATGTCCTACTAAGCCAGGCCTCTCACTTTCTATTTTCTTTCTTTCCAGTAGCGGGAGTACTTAACCCAGGACCTCATACTTGCTAGAGAAGTACTCTACCCGTCAGCTATACCCCTAAACCCCTTTTTATTTATTTATTTATTTATTTATTTATTTATTTATATTAGGAATTTACTTTTTAGTGGAAAGCTCAGTGAGTTTCATTATGGACACTGTTGGTGGGAACATAAGTTAGTGCAGCCACTATGAAAATCAGTATGGACATTCTCCCTTTCTATTTGTTATTTTGAAACAGTGTCTTACTAAGCAGCACAGGCTTAATGGCCTCAAACATGCTAGCCTCCTGCCTCAGCCTCCCAAGTCCCTGTGCTACAGCAGGCGTATGCTACAGCACCCAGCTGTATTTGCTTTCCTAATCAAACTTTTCCTCTACTGAATGAATGGTGTACACAAGGAGAAGAACCCAGAGTGAACAAACCATAGTGTACAGATTGTGATTATCCTCAAATCTGGGTACTTCCCCTCCCTCGCTGTATCCTCAGGTACATTCTTTAACCTCTCTAGACTAAAATTTCATAATTTTAATGATTCCCGACTGCTGAGCTATGTGAGGGTTAAATGAACTAATGCAGGAAGACAGCATAACCCATCCTATGTTGACAAACTGCTTAATGAATATCAGCCTGTATTCTTTTGGGAAGCAGCCAGCCAAGCTTGATGAGGCTGGAATTATCTTGGAATTAAAGATAATGCAGAAATTCTGGAGATGTATTTGGAGATTTGAAGTTAACACTATGTTAGTAGAGAAATGCTTTGAACTATAATTGTGGAGAACATTAAGTACTACATGTTAGATAATTTACTTAACAGATAAGCTGTGCTGGGCAGACTAATTAATACCCAACTTTTGAATTTCCTTCTTACACATCAAAACAGACCTTTTTGGGGGGAGAGAGATCTAAATTCTGTCAACTACTGTGAACTGTAGATTGACTGCTGACTCATCTATGTTCCTTTTCTCATTGGGGCACTATTTGGGTACTATTCAGTACATTTTGGTAACTTTTGGTACTGTTGTCCACATTATATGTTTTTAAAATTATTTATTTTCTTAGCTTTTATGATTACATTCTCTCCTGGTTCTTATAAATCTCTGACCACTACTTTTTTTGGTCTGTTTTGTAGATTTTTCCTCTTGTACCATAAATTTAATGCTTTCCAAGTTTCAGTCCTTGCCCCGCTCTCTTTGCAAATTTTCCTTAGATGATGTCATTTCTCTCTTGTTATATGGCGTTGTTCTTGGGTGGTTGTTGTTATTAGGTGCCATCAAGTCAGGTCCAACTCATAGCAACACTATGTACAACAGAATGAGACACTCCCTGACACTGGGCCACGCACACAATCTATTTAATGTTTAAGCCCATTGTTGCAGTCAATATGTCAATCTATCTAGCTGAGGATCTTCCTTTTTTCATTGACCTCCCACTGTCCCAAACATCATGTCCTTCTCCAGGGATTGATCTCTCTTGACAACAAGTCCAAAATATGTAAGACGCAGTCTAGCCCCCCTTACCTCCAAGGAGCACTCTGGTTGCATTTCTTCTAAGACAGATCTGTTGGTTCTTTGGCAGTCCATGGTATGTTCAATATTTATTTCCAGTAGCATAATTCAAAAGCATCGATTCTCCTGTCTATATGGCAATCTGCATCTCCAGATTTCATATTCTTGTTTTCAGATATAAGTCTGACTGTATGTTCAAAGGGATCATCTCTACCCAAACTAGCCCCAACACAAATGCAGTTCTTTTCTGCTTTGATTTATGGAATCATCATCCATCCACTTCCTTAAACTGCAAAGCCTAGGAATCATTTTCAACTACTCTTGCACCATCTCCCTTATCAAAGGAAGTCCAACCAAATTTACTTTGTAATATTTCTCAATGTGTTTTAAGTGCCTGTTATTACTGTCATTGTCTTCATCATATTTTTATTACTTAAATAGCTTTTAAAATGTTCTCTATTCTCCATTCTTAGCCTTTCTACAATGATAGCATTGATAAATCCTTAAATAGCATTTGTTACCTGTTGGTCTTTCTTTTAAGTGCTTTACCTATATTATTTCTTTGTTTCCCCAGACAACCTCATAAAAGACTCTTATTACCTGCATTTTACAGATGAGAAAATTGAGGCACAGAGAGCTAAATAACTTATCTGAGATTATAGAGCTGGTAATGAACAGAGCAAGATATAAACTCAGAGATTTGGGCTCTAGAGTCCATTTTCATTATTCTCATCAGAGTAATCTGTGTAGAAGGAAATTTAATAATGTTGTTTCCTACCTGCTTGTTGCCTGTGGCATAAAACTGAATCTCTTTAATATAGCCTGAAAGCTTTGGTTTTTTACCTATATGTGCAGCCTTGCTATTGTCACACACTTGGCATTATATTTATTCTAGCCACATTCTATTTGCACTGTACCCTAGCAATACACACTGTGCTGTAGCAATGATCAGTTCTTAACCTTCGCATAACCACCATGTAATCTAGCATTTACTATTACTCTTCTTGTATGAATAAATTCCTTTGGTTTTAATTTTTAAGAATTTTTTAAAATTATTTTTGAGACAGTCTCACTATGTAGCTTACGCTGGCCTAGAAGTCACTGCAGCACAGGCTGGCCTCAAACTCATGATCCTCCTGCCTCTACCTCCCAAGTGCTAGAATTATAGACATGTTAGCCACTCCCAGGTAGGATGAATTTCTTAAATGGATAGCCTACAAATGCTCTAACAGTTTCACCAGTTTCTTGACAGCTAATGTGTCCAGAGGAGTTCTAAGATGTCTTCTTCCCAGATTCCTGGTTCTTAGTGCACATAGGTCTTCTCCCAGTTACTCAAACAAACACCAACCTAGGAAGTGTTATGAAGGAATTTTACAAATGTAAAGCCCCAAACCAGTTAACCTGTAAATAGGGAAATTATCTTGTTGGACTGACCTAATTACATGAGTCCTTTAAAATGTAGAAGATTTTTCAGCTCATCACAGAAGAGGAAGTTAAGAGATCCCAAGCATAAGGTTTGATCTGCTGGGGCTGGCTTGAAGATCTCAAGGGCTCTAAGGCAAGGAAGAGCTGGGATTTAGCTCAGTTGGTAGAGCTCTGCTCTGCAGTCTCTGAGATCCTGGGTTCAATTCCCAGCACCCCCAATATGGAAGAAGGATGTGGTAGTCCACTACCGAGGCAATCTTGAAATAATCAGTCATTGAAAACGCTTTGAGGGTCACTATGAGTTGGATAGGACTTGTTGGCACCTAACAACAACAGGGCAAGGAATGGGAAAAAGACTCGGCAACCTACTCTCAAAAATCAATCCACCATTGAAAACCATATGAATAGCAGAGAAGCACCCACAATAGTGGTTTGCCTGTTGTACATATGGTTGCTATGAGTCAGACACCGACTCAACAGCACCTAACAACCACAACAACATAGCAAGAAATGAGGAAAGACTCTAGGAGGTGAAACAAGGTCCTGGCTAAAAGCAAATGAAGTTATATGGTTGGCATATAAAGTGGTGTTTCCTTATAATTACTTTTACTTCTCGAAGATTGATAGTAATGTTCTCTCATCTTGATTTTAGCAAGTCTTCTTTAGTCTTATTTATTGGTCATCCTCACTAAATGTGTGGGGCTGGGATTTAGCTCAGTTGGTAGAGTGCTGCACTACAGTCTCTGAGGACCCAAGTTCAATTTCCAGCACAGCAAAAATGGGAGAAGGGCCTGGCAATCCATTCCCAAGGCAATCCTGAAACAGTCAGCCACTGAAAACCCTGTGAGGGTTGCTATGAGTTGGATACCAACTCGATGGCACCTAACAACAACAACAACTAAATGTGCAACAATTTTGTAAGTTTTTCTAGCTTTTGGTTTTGTTGATTTTCTTTAATGTGTTCTATTCTGTATGTCATGTATTCCCAGACTCCTTGTTATACTTTTCCCTCTATGTGCTTTGGTTTTAATTTACACATCTTTTCATGATTTCTTAAAGAGAAAGTTTAGTTTATTGATTTGAGATCATTTCTTTTTTAATATATGAGTTTAAAAAATGACATTTCCCTCCAACTGCTGCTTGGGCTGCATTGCATAAGTTTTAATATGTTATGTTTTTGTTTTTCTTCATCTCTAATGAAACTTTCCATGTGATTTCATCTTTGACCTGTCATGTAGTACTTTTGTTTAATTTCTACACATTTGTACATTTCCTAAATGTCATTCTATTACTGCTTTCTAGTTTATTCTATTGCAGCTAAAGAATACATAGATCTCTAGGAGCTGATGAGTAATTGTTCTCTCACTGCTTTCAATACTTTCCTATCTTTGACTTTTGACAATTCGATTATTATGTGTGAAGATTTTTAAGTTTATCCTAATAGAGTTTGTTGAGCTTCTTGGATGTTTCAATTAATGGTTCTCCTTGGATTTGCTAAACTAACATATGGTCATACTGTTCTGAGCCATTATGTCTTCACTTGTTATTTTTACCTCGTTTTCTTTGTCTCTTTCTTCTTGAACTTTCATTATGAATATGTTTTGTGCTAGATGATGTCTCATATGTCTCTGAAATTCTTTTCAATTTGACTCAATATTTTACCTTGTGTTTCTCAGGGTAGATAATTTCAATAAATTTATTCCTAAATTCACTGAATTTTTTCCTTTCAACTCAAATCTAATGGTGATCCCTCCTAGTGAGCCCTCCTAGTGAATTACTTTAGTGATTGCATTTTTCAACTCAAGAATTTCTCTCTGGTTCTTTTAAATAATTATCTCTTTACTCATATTCTCTATTTGATGAGACATTGTTCTCAACCTTTCTTTCAATTCTTTAAATGTGGTAACTTTTATATTTTTATACATATTTATAGTAGCTGACTAAAAGCCTTGTCTAGTAAACATGGCATCTATGCCTCCTTATGGACACTTCTTTCAACAGCTTTTTCCTTCTGTGTGGACTATACTTTCTTGGGTTGTTTTGCTGGTTTTGTTTTTGTTTATTTTGCTTTTATTTTGCTTTTTGTAGTTTTTTTGTAGCTCTTATAATTTTTGTTGGAAAATAGACATTGTAAATGTAATTTTACATCCTTGGAAATCAGATCCTTATTCACCTTCCAAGGACTGTTGGTACTGCTGTTTGTTGTTATTTTTTTAAAAAATACCTGTCTTTCTTTCATATATTCTATATTGTGTCATGTGCAAAACCTGAAATCCCTGTCAAGTTAACAGTCAGCTAATGATTATACAGACATTTCCTTAATCTCTTTTATTTTATTTATTTATTTACTTATTTAATTTATTTTTTGTGGTGCTGTAAGGCAGAACTGAGGTCTTCCTACATACTTTATAAGTGTACTACCACTGAACTGCACCTCCAGCCCCCTTTATAAATTTTTTATCTTGAGACAGGGTCTTGCTAAGATATGCAGGCTGCCTCTGTTCTCGAATTTGCAGTCTTCCTGCCTCAGGCTCCTAAATTGCTGGGATTACAGGTATGTACCACTGCTTCTAGCCTTTTGTGTTGTTTTGCTTTTTGTGTTTTTGAGACAAGGTGTCAACCATGTAGTCCCAGCTTCTCTGTAACTCACTCCATAGACCACACAGCCTCAAATTTGCCTCTGCCTCCTGAGTACTGAGATTACACCACCACAATAGGCTTCTGTAACTGCTTTTAACCAATGCTGAAAGGCTCTGCATATTCTGGGCTACACCTTCACTGCTTTGGTAGTATACAGCTCTGCCTTAGTCTTCACTTCTTTCTTGTTTGGGGATTCAAGGTTATTCAGAGGTGAGAAATAAGGACATTTTCTCTTTCCTGGGTATGCAGCCATCCATTCCCATACACAAACTTTCGAGATCCCCAGTAATATGTTGAAGGACTTCAAAGTCCCTGAGGACTATCCAATTCCCTGATACTTTTTAAAATTTGTTTGCCTGTCTCTTCTTTTCTCCAGAGGATACTTTCACTTAAGTCAGTGACAAAGTAAACAATTACGGCTAATTTTTTTTTTTTTTACAAATACTGTGGATGGAGATTTTTGTACTGAGGGAGTTTTGAGTCAAACTAAATAATGACAAGTCTTGTGAATGGAGATGTTCCATGGCACTAGCTGACTTGAAAAATAGAGACAATTCTCTAGGGACAAGGCTTTTATGAAGGTCCAAATTCAGTCTGCTTCTTCCAGTTACTGCTAAGCTACTGGTTTTTACATTTGCCATGGTTACAATGTTGCTGGTTTTCATGGCTATTGTACAGTTGGCATAGGAGAGATGGGAATGGAGAAAGTTAGAACATCACAAAAGTTTGCTGTCCTTAACCAAATTGGGGATTTTTCTTTAATAACACTCTTTGAATTCTTGCAAGCCTTTAGTTAATTTCCAGAGTTCTGGAAAAGTTGATCTTGACAATTTTTGACAGTGTTTCCATTACTTTTATGAAGAGGTGGATTTTTGCAAGTCCTTATTCCCTAAACCTACTTATCCAACTCTCTCTTAATGTTCTTCGTTATTCTCTACCTTCAGTCCTAAGTTTCGAAGTCTTAAAATATCAGAGTCATAATTTTTTCATCTGTAAAATGAAAATTATAATATATGCTTCATGTGGTTGTTGTAAATATTAAATAGAAAGTTACTGAGCACTGAATGTGGTAGATTGTTAAGACAATCTGTTTTTCCACTCCTTTTGTTCTTGTAGTTCAGTTTTGAATCTTTCTAAAGTCTACCTAAAAGTCAGCAGTGATTATTAATTCTTGCTTATGTCTGCCACTCTCCTTAGCTTTCAGTGGTTTCTGCAATCTAACCTCAATTTACCTTTCCATCTGTACTCCTCCGTATGGATTAGCATTAGTGCTTAGCTTCAGCCAATCGGTTTTATTCATTTATCTTTGAATTGCAAATGATATACAGTCTTGTTTGCATGTATTTATGTGTTTATTTCTTGGATTTGCTTTCCCTTTTTCTCTGTTCTCTTTCACTGGTATTCTGTAGACTTTTTTCCCCCAGCCCAAACCAGAGCAGAATCAATGAATCATGGCATTTCTTACTTTAGTGCAAGGCAGAAACATTTGGCCCCTGAAATAGCAGAGCTATTTCTGAGTCTTCCACCTCTTAATTAAACAGCCTTCAAATGCTCTGTCTTCAGACTTTTAGGACTTCAAGTCTCACTTTCTTATTAAGCCCTTTTACTCATTCCCACTTTGAAGTTCTGTCTATTTGTGTATGTGATTGAAGTCAATTTATTTAATTATTTTATCTTTTATTCTCTTTGTTTTATGAACAATCCTTTAGCAAGACTTGAATATCAGCATATCAGCACAATGTTACCTTGGGTTGAATGATAAACATCAGAAGAAAACACAATTTTAAGCAATTTGAGCATAAAAATAAATAGTTTCAGAGATGGATTAATAAAACAAATTTTTGTGCAACTTGTTTCTGCATAATTTTGCCCATAGCTTCTAAAATAAAAGTTAAATGTCTTTTAAATAATGCCATTCAGAGAACTTTAACTTTAGATAATATCTATTAACTACTGCTATAAAAGATGCACACAAAATTTTCTGCTTACTATCAACTGAATTAGTCCTATTTTTGTTATTCATATTACTATGTTTTTACCCTTCAAGGTTTATATATATTCTTAAACTGACCTTTTGAACTGAGCAATAAAATCTCTACACACCTTTAGGATGATAAATATATTTTGTAGCATTTGTTCTATGAATACATAGTATATTTCATTATATGACTATATCTTAATTTATGCAAAGTAGGTCCCATTAGAGGGCATGCATGATATATTCCATTTTTTCTATATGAGCAATAGTTGGTGATCATCCTTTCAGATAAAGTTTTGTTCATATGCTGAATTTCTTCATTGTTTCTTTCCTCCATTTATGATGAAAATTTAAGCTTAGGTAATTCTTGGCTATCTTGTTGACCAAGCACACAGGAATTTCAATTAATGTATACTGAACCTACTGTCATTCACCCATAAAATTAAAATGAAATGTATTTTTCCCTAGGGTTGTGAAAGTTGCATTTAGATAGCATCTGAAAAAGACATGCTATCAAACAGTGCAGTATATTACTAATTTCATTGTTAAGGCAGTTTTATGAAACTACTGCCACCACAGCACAGCTTTTATTCTTTATTACCTTTTGACGTAAATGACTACTTACAAAAACTGAAAACACTATGAAAATGTCAGAACAGTCCTAACTTCTACACATGCCTAACTTTATAGAGTCTAGCAGATCTTGAGCTTTCAGAGGATGCTATCATTAGGAATTCTTAACACATATATTTTTTGAAGAATGAATGCAAATAGCTTTTTCAAATATTTCTCTTAAGTGCTGTCTTCTAAATTATAAATCTAAACACTTAATATACAGATTATTGTTACCCTGAACTCAGTACCATCCAACCAATTGCAATGATAGTATTTTGTGTATTTAAGAAAAAAATTGTCAGAGACTGCATGTACATTGCAAATGCAGATGTTAAGAAAAATCATGGTTAGCTAGTTAGCTGATACCTTTCATAATATTTCTAAATAACATACTGAAGCATACAACTTCATAAAATATATTAAGGTTGAGAGAGCTTAATAATCTACCTGACTATGTGTGTAGGTTAAAGGAGAGGCAGTATGCATTAATAATTCAAAATGCTACATTTATACTTGCCTAATTAAAAAAAAGGGCTCTTCACTGAATCTGTCAAGTGGAATGGAGTGTCTGTATTCTGCTAAAGTTTCTGCACCATTAGCTTTCCTCCTCTCTTAAGAAATGTTTAACAGAGAAGCAAATAGTATTATAAATATGCCATGCCTTTACAAGGGATAGACATCTAAACAAACATTTATTAAGGCCTTACTATATAGGAGGCACTAGGTGCTAGGGACTCTTAAGGTCAATGTGATATCTATCTTTTGTGAACTTACAGTTCAGAAGGAGAAATAGGCACACAAAGAGGTATTTTTAAAATAAAAATTTTATATTAGCATTAGCACAGAAGCATTGAAGGGTACTTTAGGAAACACAGTATTAGCCTATATGGTAAGGTATAGTAATACTTGAACTGACTCTTTAAAGATATAAGTTAGGCACACAGACGCTAGTCCAGGTAACTGCAAAGATACGGACAATTTCAGCCTGGTTGTAGTCCCACTGTGGCTGGTCTGCCAACCACTCTTACATAGGCAGTGTTTTGAAGTCCAGCCCATGAAGCTCTGACTTGTATATTTGTAGCTTTTTGTAATTTGTCTATCCAAAAAAGTCACCCCTGAAATTTCTCTATTAAGAATTTGTGCCCTTTTATGTTTGTTTACTGAGAGGGGGTACTTATGTGAAATTTATACAAAGGTGTTGTACTTTCTCCTTGTACTGTTGGTCACAGGTGGGGATTTCTCTTCATATTATCTTTAAACTTACAAGTTGCCAAGGAACCTCAGAGTCCTTCTCTCTTTGTGAAGCTTCTGAGTATCCTGATCACTCTGCCTCTAGGTTTTCAACATAAGAGTTAGAGAAATGCACAGGATCTAGATTTCACTCTGGGCTAACTCTTAGCAGTCTAGACTGTTGGCAATCATTTGGGAGTCCCTGACAAAGACATAGAGGGAGCTTGGGTGGAGATTTGTCTGAGCCAGGTAGAGGCCTGAACCTTATCCAAGTTTTACCCTATTCTTGACCCTCCCACTCATAACCCGGGACATAGAGTTGAGAGTCCTAGAAAGAACTTCAGGAACAGAGGCTTGTCTGGCCTGCTTGGAGGATTAACATCTATCCTCCAGGACTGGCGACCTTTGTCCCACATCCTGGTATTCTACTCCTCCCCCTCCCACCTAGTGATCCAAGATGGCCCCCAAACAGCCTAGCTCTGGTGTGGCCTCTTTCAATCTGTTGGCTGCCCAGGGCCACCTGATTGGTCAGAAAAGGAAGCTGGGTGATTGGCCTGGCTTGTGCCCAACCCCCCCATCAAAAATTTTCTTTTTCAAATCCCTAGTTACATAACTGCCACACCCGGTACAAGCTGCTCCCTGATTGGCTATTTCTGGGTCCACGCCCCCTTCATAAAAGCTATATAAACCACCACTGGAGATACTAGCTCCCCTTTTTGTCCCTTGCATTCTTAACCCTCCCCTGTTCACCTGCTCTCTGAGCTCCTTCAAACCTGACCTCCACATGCTACTCCTGAGACCTGCAACCTCCAGTGCCACCTGTGAAGACATCTGAGAACTGCAAGCAAGACTCCATGTCAAGCCCAGGGCCTCTGAAGCAGCAAAGGCTCCAAGCAAGACACGAAGAGCTCTCTGCTTTTCTTCCCCCACCTTGGGAAGGAGGAGAGCAGAGAAGGCGAACTGCGAGAGGCAACAGGAGACACACTGTGGGACACTTTCATCAAGCGTTGTTGTGCTGCACCCCCTTTTGTTCACCTTGGTAGGCGCAGCTTAAGAAATTCTGTTCCTGTTTGCAAGAAGGCTCCCAAAGTCCTTCTTTGGCACCACCAGCTCTTGCCTATTTCCAAGGGTCCCTGAGTACCCATGTTGAGACAAGCTGCATTACCCTGCCAGGCCAGAGTGAACCCCAACACTAGACCATAGTCAGTACAAACCAAAGAAATGGACAACTGGCTGACCACTCAAGGAATTCCTTCTCAAAATAGAACATCTGCACACAGAATTTGCTTTCAGGAAAGTTAGCTTCATGAGGCTCATGTGTTCTTCATTTCCACAAGGTATCTCTCCATCTTTTTCATTCCTTCCTCTTAATGATTGTTTTTATAGTCTGCCAGTGGGAAATTTTCTCTTACATAAGCCTTCACATTGGGCTCCCTCGTGCATATGTGTGTGCTCTGTCTCTCTCTCTTTCTTCCTTTCTCTCTCTCTCTCTCACACACACACTGTTCTTATGTTCTGCTTTGTGTTTCTGTAGTAGGTGATTCACACCTACCTGTCCCTATGCAAGCTTGAGAAAGGAAAGAACCAAGGGTACAAATAGAAGTATTTACTAAATTCAGAAAAGCTGCGTATGTCAAGAAAAACAGATGAAAACTTAAAAATATCATATGACCACATGACCACATGTTGGAAATAACTTGTAAAAGGATACTTTTTAGAACACCTAGGGTAGTGGCTACTGCATACAGTCAAATAGTTTAACTGAATGAAAGATTATCAAATAAACCTCTGAAATATATTGGTCTAGTACTGGCAATAGACTATGTCCAAGTTGCATATTAGAATTCAAATAGGCGAAGAGATTAGCTTGACTGGTCACTATCTTAGGAGTTGTTAGGCAAATATTAGTCCTACAGATAAAAGATTGAAGGTAAGTTGTTTAACTTCTTTTTCTTCTCCTTGGACAAGACTTGAGAAAAAAATGCTGGGATTAGAATCATCAAACAAATTGGAGAATGAGTTCATTTGATCAGGGATCCTGGAAGAAGTAGATATTGAGATACAAGCCTGACTTGGAGAGATTGAAGGAATATGGCTTCTTATAGTGGTGGTCATGTTGTTCTTAGGTGCTGTCCAGTCTGATCCGATTCATAGCGACCCTATCTATAACCGAATGAAAGACTATTCAACACTGTCTGGCAGTGCTTCTCTGCTATTCATAGGATTTTCCATGGTTTATTTTTTTCAGGAGTGGGCTGCCAGGTTCTTCTCTCAAGCCTACAGCACTCAGTATCCCCAACCAGTCTCTCATCCAAGTACTAACCAGGCCTGAGCCAGCTTAGCTTCCAAGATCAGACAGGATCAGATGCCTGGGTGGTATGGCTACAGATGCTCCTTAAATAGGCATGTTCAAAATAACTTTTTGGCAAGATGATAAAAAACCTGCAGAACTCTGCCACCAGTACACCATTTTAAGATAGTGCTTCAGAGGTACGGTCTAAGAACCACAAGCGTTGGAATCACTTAGGGTGCTCTATACTCTAAAATATCAGATTCTTGAACTATGCTCTGGATTTACAGCATTAATATGTCTACAAGTGAGATTCAAGAATCTGTTTTCATAATCAGCCCAGTGATTCCTGGGTCCATTACCACTTAGGAATCATTGACTTACAAAACACTGGGTACTATGTCTGGTACTAACATACAAACATGCAGAAGTTTGTTTATGCAAAGAAGATACATTTTAGACTTTAAGAATTAGAAATTCCATTGGTATGCATACAGTTCCTCATGAAAGGACTACAGAAATTTATTGCTACTTCAAAATGAGAGGATGTCTACCAAGCTAACATGGTTTCTATTTCATTTTTTATTCTTTTAAAAATTATCTTAATAATTCTATACAGATGAACTGGAAGGAGCTGGGAGTGAATAGGTGAAGAAGAAGGCAGAGGGAATTTTGGTGTTCATATAGGAGCCTCTTTATATTTAAAGCCATTCATGTGGGTCAGTAACTTGCACCAAATAAGGTGATTTGCTAGTAAATGCTTAATAACTAATTCTTTGGGAAAATGCTCTGATTTGTAGAATTTGCTGATTTCTGTGGTATGAAATATTCTACATTGGTTAATTTCAAGCTTTCAACAGCTTGACAATTGGGTAGCAGATTTTCTAAAACTTTAATGAATTGCTTTTTATGAACCAACACCAGCCAATTCCACTGATTTTATATATGTACTATTACATTCATGTTCATTCTCTCAAAGCTGACTTTGTAACCTGTTACATCAAAGAGTACATAGTTTCCCCTCTAAGCACCAGTCAACTTCTGTATGTCCATACAGTTTCCTTCTTTGCTGCTCTTTGTGAATAACTATTATTTTGATATGTTAACATGGCCAGTATACTTTTCATTCCAATTATCCTCCTAGAATTACACAACCTTGAGCCAGACACAGTGGTGCATGTCTGTAATCTCAGCGACTCTGGAGGCAGAGAGAGGCAGGAGGATTGTAAGTTTGAGGCCAGAGGCACCCTGTATAACTTAGCAAGAACCTGTCTCAAAAAAAGGGGGGGGGGTTTGAGAGTGCAGCCCAGCAGTAAAGCACTTACAAAGTATGTGCTAGTTCTTGGCTTTTACACTTAAGTAGTGAAAAAAGAAATTACAAAACCATAATATGCTTTGAAAAATAACAAAAAACCTGAGCAATTTGGCTCATGCCCATATGCCTATAATTGCAGTCACTCAGAAGACTGAGTTCAAGGCCAGAGGTACTTTGCACATTTTAGAGAGACATAGTCTCAAAATTAAAAAATCAAAAAGGGGTAAGTGGTGTTGCTTAGTGGCACAATGCTTGCCTAGTATGCAGGAGGACCTCAGTACAAAAAAGGAAAAGAAGAGAAAAGTAACAAAGACATTATATTAGAAGTGGAAAAATAATAGCAAGATCAAGTAAAGCTATTTTTTAAAAGTATTTTAAGTTAAATGGCATCAATATATCAAATACAATTTGATTAATATTTTAATTTCTTTCTTTTGCAAAATAACTTGTTCCAGAGATTTGGAGAATAAGGAGGTTTCTGTCTGAATTGCTGGAAAACTCCAAATAACTGTGCCCTGAGCAGTGTACTGAGCAGTGGAAGCTCATGCACTCTAAAAGCCAATAGGCCTAGCAGGAGAATATTTATGTATAATTTTTTGAAAAAAGAGGGAAGGCCTGGAAGAAATGTGGGAAGTATTATAAATAGTACCCAGATGCCCAAAAGCAACTTTCTGGATTTGGAGGGAATAGTGTAAGATATGGATATTTTGAAAATGCTTCCCATGGCATTTCTGATTTAATTACTATGAACCATCTCTGAACTGCTCCGCCTGATTCTCCTGTTGTGTTTGTCCATCTCTACTCCTCCTTTACAGCACTTCATTAGAATATAGGCAAAATAATTTATGATTAATTTGGTCCTACCTGAAAATGCTATTTTTAAAGAAAATTCAAAGTTAGGAATTTAATTTTTCAAAGTGACATTACATTGTTCTTTTTGTAAATGATTCAACCAAACTCATGTTGATTAAATGACAGAGAGGGAAACTGTACTGACATTGATCTAAAATGCTAAACATCTAAATTATATGTTGGTATGGACTGAATTGTGTTCCCCCAAAATTCATATGTTGGAATCTCAGTGTAGCTCTATTTAGAGACAGGGGCTTTAAGGAGGTAAGGACAGTTAATGTGGTAATAACAGTGGGGCTCTTATCTGATAGGAGTGGTGATCATATAAGAAGAAAGCACACCAGTGGGATCACTATCTCTGTTTCCCTTTCTTTCTCCCCAACAGAAGAAAGACCATGTGAAGGCACAACAAGAAGGTAGTCAGCCAACTGCAAGCCAACAAGAGAACTCTCACAAGAGCCTTGATTTTTTCTTTTTTACTTTCAGTTTCCAGAAATATAAGAAAATAAACATTTTTTTTTGTTGCTAAGACAACCAATTTATGGTATTTTGTTATGTCAGCCCAAGCAGACTAATTCATATATATTATTTTTAAGGCTACATTTTTATTATTTTCAAGCCTAGTCTTCGATTTCTGTCCTACTCTTGAACAATTTAATCCTCAAACTGCTATTAAGTTGATAGCATTATTGTTTTCCCTGCATTACAGAAAGAGTAAAAGGAGACAGAACAGTTTAAGAACTTCAAACTCAATGTCATTGTGTAAGTTAGCTTTCTAGTGACTCAGGAAGCTGAAACAGGAAGCTTGTAAGCCCAAAGCCAGTGGCGGCCTGTTCAGCTTAGAGAGACCCTATCTTAAAATAAAAATATATAAAAAGGAGGCCCTGGTTTCAACTCACAGTAATGGGAAAAAAAAAAAAAAAAAAGAGGAAAGAAAAAGGAAAAGTATGAAAGAGAGGGGAAAAAAAAAGAAAAAGACAAATTTAGCTTCCCATCACTGTGACAAAATACCTGAGAAAGTCAACTTAGAAGAGAAAAAATTTGTTTTGGCTCATGGTTTCATAGGTTTCAATCCATGTTACTTGGCTCCATTGTTCCTGGGCCTGTGGTGATGCAGGGTATCATGGTGGGAAGCATGTGGTGGAGCAAAACGGCTGACCTCATGGTAGCCAGGAAGCAATGAGAGAGAGAGCACAAGAGGAAGACTGGGGATAAAATAAACCATTCAGGGGCATGCCCCTAATGACCTACTTCCTCCAACTAGGCTATTGGCTTTGCCAATAGTTCATTAAACTATGAATCCATAAATGGAATAATCCATTCTCGAGGTTAGAGCCCTCATAATACAGTCAACCTCTCATAAACCTCACCTCTGGCCAATGCTGTAACGGAGACCAAGTCTTCAACTACATGATCTTTTAGGGGACATTTAAGTTTCAAACCATAACAGTTATACACCACATAAGTGATAGTGTCTATATTTGAATTTATCATTCTAGCTCAAAAGTCCAAGATCTTATTACAAAGATAAATGAGATATAATTATTTTATGCTTCTCTAAAATGATTATTTCCTAAAAGTGAATTCATTTCTTAAGTTAGCATTTGTCTTTGCCCATTTGTGTTGCTATAACAAGATACCTGGAACTGAATAGCTTATAAAGAAATGAAATTTATTTCTCATAGTTTTGAGGGCTGAGAAATTTAAGATCAAACTATTAGTACATTTAGTTGTCTGGTTAGGGCTGTTCTCTTTTTCCAAGATGACACTTAAATGTTAAGTATTTCCAAAGGGAGGAGCACTGTGTCTTTATGTGGCAGAAGGAATAGAAATGCAACAAAAAAAGGGGGCTAAATTCCCTGTCAGACCCTTTTATAATGGCATTAATCTGTTCGTGAGGATGGAGATCTTATGAGCTAAACATCTCCCAAGTGATTTTACTTCCTAATATTGTTGTATGGTTAAGTTTCCAATACAAAAATTTGAAGGATATATTCATACTATAGCAACACAGTGCATATTATTTTCAAAAACATGGAAAAAGAAGGGTAATATTAGAATTATACTGGGTTCCTTCAAAATTCATCCCTTCTGATCCTCATCTCCAATTTAGCTGGACTGAATGCCTGTCACTCATGAAGGTGTTTTACATATCCCAAGGGTGCAGGGAAAGAAAATGTTTGAGAGCCATTGGTTAACAGCATTTGATTTTTTCGTTGTTGTTAAAAATGAAGACCCTGAATGAAATTCCAGCCAAGAAGTTCTGCCCACTTTATGCTAACTGTAATAGAATCTGCATAAGCATGATTATTTGAACAAATCAAAACATTTTAATATACTTTACCATGCAGTATGAGCGAATTGGAAAAAGCAAATCAAAATCTACCTTCATTGACTTTCCATCATAGTTTGTAAGAAAATTCTAACATACTTTGAAAGCATAGTTTGAAGTAAAGAAAATTTATTTCAAGGTATTTCAAAGTTGAGATGGAAATAATTTAAGCAGGACTCTATTACTAAATTATCTGTATTATTTAATATTAAATATAAAATTTATTTTTCCAAAAAATTTAAGGTGGATTTAAAGACAAAAAGATGTATATTACTATAATAGGTTCTATACATGGGAACATGAGCTATAAAAAGTGAAGATGGGAAAGACAAAAGGAGAGTAGCTGTTCTGCTCACCAGGAATAAGGTGGTTTATGCAAGTGCACATTAAATTGATCTAAGAGTCCTGGTATTTTAAAGAAAGAATATTCTAATAGTTTGCATGGACCTTCTAATTGGTGTTATTTCACTTTGGTAATACCTGTTACTGTCCAAAGTGGTTAATATTCTGCTATGGAACAGAAATATTTGATGTCCAAGAATAAATGAAGATGGGTCTGTAGGGTTTTTATCAATTTACCCCTATACAGTTTTCTCTCATGGTCCTTCACTTTTTCCAACAGCTACATGGTTGTAGTATCCTATACATTCTGGTTTCATGAAAAGGAAGAATGGACTAAGTCCTGCTCTTTGTTTTTAAGTCCCTAAGGCTACATAGACTCAATGTCATTCTCTCCATCTGTCTTTCTCCCCTTCCTTCTCTCCCTTCCCTTCTTTTTCTATATAATATTTTCAACTTTTCTTTATTTTAAATTAACAGATAATAATTGCATACTTATAAGGTAATATATGATATTTCAATACTCGTTTACATGATATAATATTCAAATCAAGGTAAGCATGTCTAGCTCCCCATTTATCAAATATTTGTGGTAAACACATCAAAATTCCTTTCTTTTACCTTTTTGAAATATGTAGTATATTATTCCTATCTATAGGTATGTAGGTATGTAGCTACCTAGGTATATATGTATATTATTGCTATCTATAGGAGAAGAATTGATGCTTTTGAATTATGGTGCTGGAGATGATTATTGAATATACTATGGACTGCCAAAACAACAAACATATCTGTCCTAGAAGAAGTGCAACCAGAGTGCTCCTTGGAAGCAAGGATGGCTTGACTGTGTGTAGTTTGGACATGTAGTCAGGAGGGACCAATCCCTGGAGAAGGACATCATATTTGGGAGAGTGGCAGGTCAATGAAAAAAGGAAAACCCTTCACTAGAAAGATTGACACAGTGTCTGCAACAATGGGCTTAAAAACAAATAAAATCTTGTGCCTGGAACAGAATTGGGGACTGTTTTGTTCTGTTGTATGTAGGCTCACTATGAGTCAGACTGGACTCAACAGCACCTAACAACAAACGACATAGTCACCCTACAATACATGTAATGCAGATACTTATTTCTCTTTACTAATGTAACTTAGTACCCATTGATCAAACTTTCTCCACTCATCCATACTTCTTGTTCTCTCCAGCCTCTGGTAGTCACCATTCTACTCTTAACTTCTGTGAGATGACCTGTATTTTAGATTTCACATATTTGTGTAAATCATGCAGTATTTTTTGTTCTGTTCTTGGTTATTTCATTTAATGAACTCTACTTCCATCCATGTTGCCACAAATGACAGGATTCAATTGATTTTTTATGGCCGAGTAGTATTCCATTGTGCATAGATGCCACACTTTCTTCTATCCATTTCTCAGTTGATGGACACTTAGGTTGTTATCACTTCTTGGCTATTGTGAATAGTGCTACAAAGAACTTATTTCATTTTCTTTGGACATTTATTTAGTAGTTAGATTGCTAGATTATAAGGTAGGTCTATTTTCAACTTTTTGAGGGTCTTCTATTCTGTTCTCCATAATGGGTACACTAATTTATAGTCCCACTACCAGTGTGTAAAAGTTCACTTTCTCCACATCCTCACCAAACACTTGTTTCTCCTTTTTTCTTAAAAAGTCATTTTAATTGGAGTGATGTGGCATCTTGATATGGATTTAACTTTGATTTCCATTTTTCATTTTCCTAATGATTAGTAATTTTGAGCCCTTTTCATATACCTGTTTCCAATTTCTGAGCCTTCTTTTGAGAAATGTCTACCTAGGTCTATTGTCCAATTTTTAATCAGTTTTTTTCTATTTTTAAATTTTATTTATTTATTTATTTATTTATTTTTCCTGTATTACATATGTATTCTCAAAATCAACTCCTTGGCAGATGTATGGCATACAAATATTTTCTCCCATTCTTTAGATTGTCTCCCAGTTTCCTGACTAAAACAAAGGGTGACCTTAGTAGTCACCAAGACCTTTCCTGTGTTTGCTATATTTGGCTTCTTCCTTTTTTCTTTCCTCTGGCTTCTCAGCTCTCTCTGAACCCTGACTTACCCATTTGATTGAACTTTGAAGTTTTTGTCTTGTGCCTTTTTTGTAGCACACTCATGTCCCCAGTTAAGATGTTGATGTGTCTAAAGATTTTTCTTTTCTTTTTCCTTTGTGTGAAGAAAATCTATCCAGAAGTTTAATTTTGATTTCCATAATTAGAATTCAGTTTATTAAAGTTATAGTTTCAAAAAATTAGTGATTCTTTGTAATAAATTCTTATATTTAGCTTAAAATTTCTGTCATTGTAAATTTTACTCTACCAACTTTTAGCCATCTTTATCAGTATTTTTGGAAGAGTATTTCAAATTTATTTAGTGGGCTCCTTCAAATATAGTTAGCTAAATTTATAAGTTGAATGTAGCCAATAGTCTCCTTAACTATTGCCATTTTCCAAAAGGAAAGACACATTTAAAATAAAATGATCATCTTTCTGCATAGTAAATAATTCTAATTAATATGAAAAATGTATGAATATTTTCCACCTTCTGACTATTTACATTAAACGGCACGACTTTAACTGAACTTTGTCCTCTGACCCCTCATCCCTAGAGACTGCATGCAACTTTCTGCTTGAGCTCTAGTTGGCTGTCACTCTGCTGCTGAGCATGTCCCTGTGGGGGAAAGCCATATAAATATGGATGTCACCCTGTAAAGTTCTTTTCAGCTTTTGCCTGTTTGGGCTCCTCTGCATTGGTTTTGTATAGTTGCTTTTTAAATTTGTGAAAATATTTTAATTATTTTCTATAGGAGCTTCAGTCTGATGTCAGCTACTTTGTCTTTACCTGAATAGAAATTCTTGAGCCAGGGGCTGCTGATTTGTTCACCTGCTCACTGATTATAAGGTGAAGCCCAGGATTATTAAAATGTCACAGCTAAATACCCAATAGAAAGTGATATCTTCTTTTATAGGCAAAGCTGGAAAATTTAAATGTAGCAGTCATAATTGTCATGTATCATACTAATAAAGAACAATTTTTGAAATTCTATTTGCTTCCAGAAGAGCTATAGACATACCAATATGACTATGTTGGCACTAAAAGAGAGTCTACCTTTTCATTTCTGTGACCAGCAATTTTCTGGAGCTGGCAGTGGTCTAAAGTGTTTTCAAAACTGTGCCACATAGCAGATATGTTTTGCTTTTCTTCAATTGGCCAACAGAGCTGACAAATAGACAAGTACTGGTCTTTTTCTCTCCAAAAAATAATGGACTTTCCTTTTGCATATTGAGATGCTTATGCAGACTTCAATAACTCTAAATTTTATGAGTTTAAATCAATGGGAAAACTTGTCATTACTCCATTTGAAACTAATATTCCATTCAAATGCCTCATTAAATATTCTGGAGAAAAAGCAGCAAGAAATAAGGATGGAAAAGGAAGGCCAGCCAGAAGTCATTTTCAATAAGACACATCACCTAAAATGCATCTAAGAACAAGAAAAAAAGAAAGTAGGAAGATGAGATCGTAACTCATTTTTAAAATTAATCTAATCCAGTATGGCTGGTCAACAGTATTAGCCAAATTCTGGTGAATAGATAGGTAAGTATGATGGTCAGTCTTGACTGTCAAGTTGATTGGGTTAAGAAACACCTAGGAGATTAGTTAAGCACACCTCTGGGTATGTCTGTGAGAGCATTTACAGAGATAATTAGATCTTGATGGCTTTGACCTAATGGATGGCTTAATCTACTGAAGGAGCAACATTTGCATAGGCTATTAAGGGGAGAGTGGAAATGTGAATGGTGGGGTCTGGCTGGAGGAAGTAGGTCACTGGGAGCATGTATTGGGGGCTATATTGCACCCTGGCCCTTTTTTGCTACTGCTCTGCTTTCTGGTGGTCATGAGTTAAACAGCCATGCCCTTCCCCATCATGTTGGGAAAAAACCTCTGAAATAATGAGCAAAATAAATCCATCCTCCTTAAGTTGTTTATGTCAGGTATTTTATTAGAGCTATGCAAAAGTAACTAATGCAGTATACAATATGTGCCATTTTACCACTTCCATGTTATCCATTGATATTTCATGACAGAAGTAAATCTTTGCCTGAAGGCAAGTTAAGCCTAATGTAAATTTATTAACACATAAGGATAAATAAAATCATATGATTTTGTTATTGTTGTAGGGGTGGTCAACGAGGGAGGTCAGAACCCTATCTATCCAGCTTCTGGGTCTTGGCAGTAAAAGAATTTAAAGATGAACACAGCAGGCCAGCTAGCAAAAGGTTTTGGAAAAGGAAGCAGTGGAGACAACCTTGTGAGTGGGGACCACAGTGGGAAAGGTTGGGGTTGTGTTTTTATGGGTTAGAGAATGTTAATTGAGGACTGTTTTTAGGGTGATGCTACTTGATTTTCTCCTTTGATGTGAATTAGTTTTTGAAGCTGAATCATGTTTCTATCAGCCAAACTCAGGCACAGCTGGGGCTTCAAGCCAGGAATTATGTACAGTGTGATTAACTTTCCCTTAAATTTGCTCTTACTGGTTGAGTGCCACCAGTGGAAGATTGTACATTGTTCATGGGGGAAGTAGGGTTGAGGGATTGCACATGCACGGAGATTTGTGCTGGTAGTGATTCTGAAGATTTATGAGAGGATCTGACTAGACAATGGCTCACCCTTTCTAATTGGACAGGAGGAGCTGATGGTTTGCTTCATTAAGTGCAAAACAAGTAGATGGGCACAGTGGCACATGTTTGTAAGCCCAAATACTCTGGAGGCTGAGACAGAAGGATCATAATTTCGAGAACAGAGTTAGCCTGTGAACTTTAGCAAGATCCTGTCTTAAAATTAAGAAAAATAACAAAGGGTTGGGGGTACAGCTGAGTGGTAGAATACTTATCTAACATGCATAAAACCATGGGTTTAATCTTTATATTACTGAAAAAAAAGATGGGATAGTTTAATTAGGGGTGCAGCTCCTGATGCCTGACTCCTTGCCTAGTAATATTGTCTCATTACCTCTATAATATTCATCTCTGTTCTGTCTCTCTAATGAATGTATCACATAGAAGATTATTCCTAAGGCTCATGCAGTGATATTATGATGGCAAGAATAGCTAATGCTTAGCTGAGTCACATGAAAGAACTATCCTTGAAATGGAGTAGCACCCCAAGGCCTTTGGAACCATGGATCTTGAATGATTACCAATTTGGGTTTATTGAATTCTTATGCCTTCTTCACTTATGTTCACATCCCTTTTCTAGCCAACCATATATCCCAGAAACCATTCATTTCAGCAATAAAGGAACTTATTGCTAAGATTTTTTATGTGATTAAAAAAACTTCCTGTAAAGATTTTAGTAAAATATATGTGTGTAATTGTACTTCCTGAGAGTGGATTCCTTTTTAACCTACTTGTAATGCTATTAATTGCCCTGGACATTAGTATTAAAATCAAACTATATCTGTTTACACTACATTGCTTTTGATAGATTTTAAAAGCAATGTATTACACAATTAATATAATACTCTCAATCCTAATCATATTTATCTAGAATCTCTTAACCCAGATGAGTAGATTTGAATCACCACTCAAGCATTTGTAGACACCGGTAATGAATAATTAACTGCTCCTCTCTGTAGAGGAGAAAGATTTTCTTTTCTGTCTTTTCTTCTGAGTTCGTGGTTGGGACTGATGGAAAAAAAGACATTAACAAAAGAAAACATACAAATTTACTTACATAAATTTTATGTAATCAACATGCCTTCATAAGGAAATTTGAAGACTCACAAAAGTGTTGAACCTGAGTGCTTTTATGCTGGGTTTGATAAAGAGGGAAGAGATGTGAAGAAATAGGACAGGACAAAGGGCATGTTAGCAGTGCAATGAACTTGAGTAAATTTAGCAGGACCTGCTCCTTAGATTCCTCTCTGACTCTTACCTTCGGAGGTAAGGGTATCTTTGTGCTCCAAGCTTAGGGAACACACCACTCATAACAGTTTTATGACCTGCTCCAGGAGGAAGTCAGGGGGAAATCATAAAGCCCTTCCTGCACCTACTGTTTCTCAAATTCCTTCAAACTTAAACTATTCAATATAACAAGATGCCATATATTGGGGTGCTATGTCCTGAATCCTGCCATCTACTAATCAAAGGCAACCACTATCAGTCGGAAAATTCAGTCAAAATGTAACTTGTCATACTTAGTCTTCCTTCAGTTTAATATCAAACATTTATTTTATTTAAGCATGTAGGTAATTATCAGCATTCTCTATTTCATGGGTCATAAGACAGTTGCTTTAGGGAACATACAGTTGACATTTGCAGCCATTAAACATTAGTGTTTCTTTTTACTAATGTGGATGAATAAAGTGGGAGAAAATTCATTCTTGAATATCACAGCTTTAAGAGAAATTGACATTATAGATCATTGCTTAGAAACTGTAGCAGCAAAAAGACCACCTATGAGGAAAATAGAGATAATTACAAACAACAATCACAGCTGTTAACAGCAGCACTCATAACACATCCTCAGCATGAAAAGGTTGTAACTAATGCATCAGATGTTCAGCCACACTTGATCATTGTGTTGGACTCAGAGGTTTGACTGCAGACAAAGCCACAACTAATAACAAGAGAGGTCAAGTTTAAATTCCATGGCTTACGTTGCATGTGAGATTTTTAATCATTTCAGAATTAAGATCCAAAGGTTAACTAATTTGCAAAAAGATCTCTTATCTAAAGGTTACATACAAATCAATGCTGCAAATTTCCTTTCATACTTAAACATTTCCTATAGATGACACTTGAATCATAATGCTTATTTTTGATAGTTGCATAAAGCATACTCTTTACCACAGATATTTTGTTGACCCTTCTATAGTTCCAAAGCCATTTAGGAAAGACTTCATATTTCCTAATCAGAAGTAGTTTCGGTAGCCAAAGGCAGAGTTATGTTGGATCCTTCTCCAGAAAAGCAATTATGACTTATTCAAGAGTAGTCATTTTTAGAAACTTTTATTCATTTTACTTCCTCTGGGTTGTTTAGTAAATATCTTTCTCCCTCTAATTTCTTTGTCTTAATATCTTACCAATTCTCCAAGATAACTAGCAACCATGACAAATCAAGTAATACAAAAAATAAGCCATGCATAAAAATAATAACTGCATAAGTCTGATAGATTAATTCCAATTCTGATAAAATCACATATAATTTAAGCAAACATACTTTGTACTATTTGGAAATAACCAGCATAACCAGAATATATTGAAATTTCTAAGTAATGTAGAATAACAGAGTGCTTCCATTGCCTCTTTGTGTCCCAAATCTGTATGTTCCATTAACATGAATTCTATGCATTTGAAATGTTGATTGTCACACTCAAATAACTGTCCTGGTTTTGACAAAAAATTTGCTTAGGGAACAATGAACTACAGAAAAACACTGATGAATTTAGTTTTTGTTTGAAGCGAATGCAGGTTACCTGCCTATGGTAAAATTCAGCTGCAGGCATCCATTTGAGAGACAAAATCATAGGGATTCACTGCAATCTTGGCAATAAAGGAGTTTTTGTGGGGAATGTACAGAGAAACAGCTCAGATCCTCAGTGAAGAGGGGAGCAAAGGACAATGTGCTTGGAAGTAGGTAACTGAAGGAGAGGGTTTGTATCTGAAGGAAATTTAACTTCTTTTTTTTTTCTTAGTATGTTGAGGTGAGTTTTAAAATCCATGATTTCTTTTTCTGAAGAGTCTAGGAAGTTTCTTCTTCAAACCATAGCACTTTTCTCCAAATCTGTTTTTTTCCTTTCTGATGGTAATTTTGGGGGAGTACTATCATAGAAATGCTTAATTTTCCAATTGCCTGGATCCATGTCAAGGTGGAGTGGTGACATAAGAGAGGTAATGACAGCAGGAAAACTGATTTTTCACCCTTCCTTCCCCCATCTTCTGTGTCAATTGATCAAATCAAGTCAGACAACTTTTGAGTATCCCCCCAAATAATAATACATTATACATATCAAGTATATTCAGTAAGCAAGGCAATGCCACATATATTATTCTTGATTTGAACTCTAATCCTAAAAGTAGAAAGAGAAAGCCTCATTATTAATAAAACACTAATGACATCTCATGTTAACAAGGCATCTTGTTGTTGTTGTTGTTAGGTACCATTGAATCGGTCACACCCATAATGACCCTCTAGGGTTTTCAATGGCTGCTTGTTTCAGGATTGTTTCAGGGGTAGATCACCATGTTTTTTTGTTTGTGCAGTGTTGGGAGTCAAGCCTGGGTTCTCAGAGAGTGTGGAGCAGCAACTCTATCAACTGAGCTAAACCTCAGTCATAGAACATTTTACACTATGCCAAATGTTTTTGCATGATTTTCTTATTGCAGCATCATATAAATTACCAGAGTATCAAGACAATTTACAGGAGACTAAATATGAGTAGTTACTATTCAGAAAAATTATTAAAGGGCATTTATGCCAAAGAAGTAGAAATTAAAATTACCAAGAAAACATTTTCAAGTATCAAGTAATTGAGAAAACAATATGCTTGATTTTGTCAAGGTCATATGTTGGAAAAAAGGGTACTGTTGTACAGTGCAGGTAGAGTTATAATGTATTACACCCTTTTTGAATGACATTTTGGCACTAGGAATTTATCCTGAGGAAAAATGGGAGATCTAAGCAAATATGTACATGTAAATGAATTAGAGTTATTTATAATGTGGTATATTAGAAACCACATTTATTTGGGCAAATGCTATCTGAGGCAGTCATCTTGGAACATAAGGAGACTTTAGAAAGAGAGACCCTATAAAAAGACACAAAAGATGGAGGAAGTCTCAGATTAGAGCTTCCCTAACCATCTGTACTACACACCTTTAGAGTTTTAGGTGAGAAAAATAAGATGCTTGTAAGGCTCTATTATTTTGAGACTCTTTTGTTTAGCCAAAAATAGTTTGAACTGGCATAATTATATTTATTTGCTATGTATGCATGAATGCAATTATTTAATACTAAAAATTGTGTTTTAGAAAACCATTTAAAGCATTTATTGTAAGCCTGGGAACAGCGTGATTTGAGAAATAGTAAGAATGAGCCTAGGGTTTAGCTCAGTTGGTAGAGTGCTGCTTTGTGTGCTCTGAGGTCCTGCGTTTGATCCCCAGCACCACAAAAATAGGAAAAGAACCTGGCAGCCTACTCCTGAAACAGTCCTGAAAGAATCAGCCATTGAAAACCCTATGAATAGCAGAGAAGCATTGACATTGTGCCTGGGATGGCACAGTATCAGGTAGTCTTTCCTTCTGTTGTAATAGGGTCACTGTGAGTCGGACCCAACTTGAGGGCACATAACAACAAGCAGAATGAGCCCATATGGCAATAATGACTTGGTAGCTCATTGCAAAGCCAACAGATACTGAAAGTCTAAAGTTATTTTTTAAAACAATTGAAATGTCTGTTAAATTGGCTTAGGTAATGTCCTTTATTCTTATTTTAAGACTTGATGATCCTGGGATTTCTTTTTACTTTATAAGTCTATGGTTGATTTAGCAGCCACATTTATTATTTGAAGAAAATGAGAAAGATGATGTTAAATGTTCCTCAAAGAGGAACTGAAGTTTTAATTATTACAGGACATATGGGGAAATGAGACATTAAATTGTTCAATTCCAAACCCAAGAACATTTTAGTGAATATTTAAAATTATAATATTGTGCCCACTCAATTAGGAAGCTGTTGCCACTTGTTTTCACTGGGCAAAATTTGGCTACTCAAGTGATTATCATACTTTTAAATTAATAAAAAATAGAATTTTCTTTTAAATACCAGTGTTCCCTTGGTTTCCACCTAAATAAAGTTGATGCTAAAAAGCTGTAACTTTTTTTTTTTGCTAGAATACGATGTATACATATTTTGTGGTACAAATTATTGACCAGTTAATGAAATATGCAAAGTGGAATTGAGTTATTGGTCTGTAACAAATCCTGAGACTTCTCGGTCTGAGTTATTACAGTGGTGATGACCAACTTTTAAACTAGTAAACAACTTTTCTTAAAGAATACAGTGTTTCTCTTCTTCCTTGGGTGCCCTGTTAGCCTTTTCAGAGAACTTTGTTCTCTCTTTTATAACCATTCTCACGCTGTTTAACCTTTCAATAGCATCTTCTATTATTTAATACTCTCTCATTCTTCCTCTTTCTAGTCCCTCTTTCCTTTTGTCCTTTTTAGTTATTGAGATCAAAATATTGGTAGCTTTATTTGAACAGATGAATAGGTCTAACATCCTGCACCTGAGTGAATTTACCCTTCTGGACTCTGGCATAGGTATCTGTTCCTGTTTCATTTACAACCATGGAGAACAGTAAGTGCCTTCTTCTCCCAGGACATGGAGTCTCTCAGGGAGAGCTCTGCCCTTTAGAAAACACCCTCAGCTTTTGGTTTCTGATTCTACACTTCTGTGTATCCAGTTCCTTTCTTTATTGCTACCTCTTTTGCTTGTAGTTTGCTATCCTGAGACATGGACATTTCTGAAGTTCAGTTTTCCTCCTTCCACCCCCTACCTGGAGAGTCTGTTTTTATACTGTGATTCATCTAATAACTCTTAAGACAGACACCAAATATATCTTTCCAGTCTTGGCTTCTGGGCGCCTCCCTGGACATCACTACTTACACTGATTTTTTAAAAGCTAAACTAATTCTCTTTCCCCTTATACAAACCATCCTTTTGATGTCTACATTTTTGCTATTGTATCACCAAGTTCCAGCCACCCAGACGCAGAAAGTCTGATATCCTGTCCTTTAATCAGACATTCCTTTGTCCTGTCTCCCGAATCCATCCTTTCCTGTTCATTCCCACTGATAGCATGCTGGCCCGTCTGCGGTGAGGTCTGTCCATTGTATTGAATCTGAAACAAGCACACAAAGATTACTCTATGCTCACTGTTCTTTCAGCCTCTTCCAATTTGCTCGGCATCTATCAATCTTCTTTAAGGTTAATCTCCCTCAGCTTTAGGATTAAATCTTTTATACTGCATTAGAGAGCTCCTGCAATTTACCTTTTTTATTCTCTTCAGGCTAAACTGCTCTTCTCACACAAACATTCCATTCCAGCCCAACTTAACCCATCACTCTTCCTGTAATTTTGTTTACTTCCCATGTGTTTGTTTGCTCAGTTCTTCCTACTCAGGGGATCCTTAGCACATTTCTTTATCAAAGCTCTATTTCTTCCCAAGGGCCCAAATTGAATTCCAACCCCTCTCACAAGCTTTTCTTAACTTGAAATTATATATGCTGCTTTTTACACTTTACAATAAGGGGTGTTTTCTTCTTTGAAAAATGATATTCATTAATTTTGTCTCTGGAAAGTGCTATTTTAGATGGTTAAAATTATTTATCATGTGTTGGTATCAGGATCTTTAACTCAAGAAAATCAAGGCAATAAATTGATTATACAATTATGTGAATAGAATAAAACAAATCAAAAGGCAAAGAAATGAATAAAACTAAATCAGTTCCATTGGTGGAAAAAAAGAAATGACAAATATCTTTTAACATGACAATTTCACAAGTGCACAAAATGTGTAGTTAAAGATGATGACTATAGCACAGTTTGCCTTAGGGAAAAAATGTAGGGCCCTGTTTAAATACATGATGATAAATCCAATATACACATAGGATAAATCCTATAGACAATGGGATATAAGTAGCTAGTAAGAAGTAAGGTATTTTTGCAATGTCATGGAAGATATCTGTAACATATGGCTAAACAAAGAGTATGATTGTATAATTGTATTATTCATAAAGATGCATCTGTATTTTCTATCCCTCCATTGGGAGACTGTTAAACTACAGGGATCAGTGCATATTGACCACTTGTAGCAACATATTTTTATTTGTATTTTAATTATACATATTGGTGGAATGTTGTTGTTTCACCATAGGTGCCGTCAATCGGTATCCGACTCATAGCAACCCCACATACAACAGGGGAAACACTATTGTCAGTGCTTCTCTGCTGTTCATAGGGTTTTCAATGACAGATTGTTTTTTGGGAGTGGGTTGCTGGGTCTGTCTCCCAAGCCTACAGCATTTGGTGTTCCCTGGCGGTCTCCCATCCAAGTACTAACTGGACCTGACCCTGCTTAGCTTCTGAGATCTGACAGGATTGGATGCCACAGGGCTTAATTCAGTTAATATTATGCAACTATCAAATCAGGATTTCTTACACTTCCATCTCCTTTGACATTTTACAGAAGAAAGTGACAAAAAGTTTTGATAGCAATTTTTCTTAGTAGTTAATTTTACAATGATTTATTGCTTTGTATACTTTAGTATGTTTTGTTCCTAGTCAGATTATAAACTATTTGATAAGTTTTATTTTCTACAGTTAATAAGATGGCTTAACATTAGTGTACTGATTATTATCTGTAAATTTTCATCCATTATAAAAATTTTTACATCTATTCTCCCTGTTAGTAATGAGAGATTTTGAAAGATATTATTCTAATTATACATCTAAATAATAGGAACTGAATTTTTCTTGATGATATGTGCTCTTAGTTTTTTCCAGATTTGGAATATGTCAGTTTATTTTTAATTTTATTCCACTCCTGAGGGGCTTTGTAGCTTTTAGATTTCTAGGGTTCTATTTATCTTTGATAAATAATACCATCATGCTCATAAAAGCCTCAGGAAATCAGCAGGACAAATTTCTTCGTTGGACAGCAGCATACAAAATTGCCAGATTTAAATTATGTCAGGACAGAATTTGCTCCATAACAAGATTATTCTGCTATAATCCATAAAGCTTTAAAGAAGTCTCCAAGACTAAAAGGAACACATAGCTAATTCAGGGTCCAGAAAAACTAAGATGAAGATACAGGAAGATAATGTGGTCATCCCAGGCCTGGGAAATGAACTCTACTATTCTCCAAGCTCCCATCATAGCGGATGTGATGTGTTGACAACCAAGCTAACAGCAGGTTCCTTTTCAACTTTGAAAGTAAGAGTTAGAGGCTGCAGTAAGAAAACCATCACAATGAAAAGAGTTGCTGCATTTAAAAAGCCACATTGCTTATATTTCAGCATGAAATATAATTATCTGAATACATGAAATTCATGTTCTAAAAAGCAGTTCACGTAATTTGCAGTATTTCATACTATTCTTTTGCAAAAGTGTATAGGAGAGCATGACCAGCAAATAATGCAGTTGCTGACAGAGAAAACTCTGTGTTCTCAATTGTAGAGTAATTTGACTTTATATATTTGAAAGTAGCATTGAGTTACAGCCACTCTAGAGTTGTAAAAATATAGAGAATCCTCTCTTGAAAATATTTTAAATTGATTTATCTATAAGCAGAGATATTAGAATCCAATTTCCTATAATTTTTCATCAGATACTCTTGAAAATATTCCATGCATAATTCCCATCTCTTCTATATCTATTTTTTCAGCCACTTAGTATTCACTTGGTATATAACTCCCCACTTCTGAAACTCTATTCTCTTTGTCTTTCCATTGTCTTCTCAGATGATTACAGTAGATATAGGCAATCCAATCTTAAGTCAATTAAGACATAAACCACACCCTACCCTGAGGCAGATAAATATGGGTTGAAGTCCACCTTTAAATTATATCAAAGTCTCCTAGCATATACTCAATTCTAGCTAGTTGATAAGCATCATCTTATAAATAGCAAAAGGGGCTCTCAAAATAGATGTTGTTGTTGTTGTTGTTGTTGTTAGGTGCAGTTGCGTTGGTGTCTGACTCATAGAGACCCTATCTATAAGTGAAACAGTATTGTTAGTGTTTCTTTGCTATTCATTGGGTTTTCAATGGCTGATTGTGTTTTGGGGAGTGGGTTGCCAGATGCTTCTCCCAAGCCTACAGCACCTGGTGTTCCAAGGCTGTCTCCCATCCAGGGACTAACCAGGCCCAACTCTGCTTAGCTTCCAAAATCTGACGGGATCAGACACCACAGTGGTAAGGCTACAGGCATGTTGTTGTTAGGTGCCCTCAAGTTGGGTTGGAGTCATAGCAACCCTCAGGGTTTTCAAAGGCTGATTGTTTAGGAATTGCTTTAGAGAGTGGATTCCTACAACCTTCTCCCATTTTTGTGGTGCTGAGGATAGAACCTTGGTCCTCAGAGAATGCAGAGCAGTGCTCTCCCCACTGAGTTAAACCCCATGTATCTGGATTAAAATAGATGTTCAAATCACCCTTGTAATTTTAGTAGTAACCTACGAAAAATATTATTATCTCTAATTTTTGGATCTCAAGATACTTCCTGAAAATGTAATCTTAAGGTCTAGATTTCATTTTCAGAATTCCATAAGGCATTTTTATAACATACCAAATCTGAACTCGTTGCTATGGCTACTGTCTCAGCCAGTTCAAGTGGAGGTTAAAGTTGATACTTCCATGTAGGTTGCTATTCTGAAATGGGACAATTTTCTATTCTTTGACAGTATGTGACTTTTTAAGTATTTCAGTACATTCCTTGTGATCTGTATTTTGATTGCTAAGATTTTCAGACTTTATTTCTGAAAAACTTTTGATTATTTCTTTGTAAGTGCTGGCTTTAACTGATCATGTTAATCATGTATGTAGAAATGAAAGAAACAGCATCTGATTAGGTGCTTGCAATATTGCTGCACAAAAGTAAAAATTCTAACTTTCAAGTAAATAAGTGAAATATCTGAACAACATACTTATGGAAGTAAGTTTCTTAGAAAAGAATTATTGAGAGTCATTTTGTCAGATATATTTCTGAATTTATATTACCTATTCATCATGGCCCCCCATGTGTCTGTCTGCTGTTGTGCTGTGGAGGCTTGTGTGTTACTGTGATGTAGAAAGCTATGCCACCGATATTTCAGATACCAGCAGGGCCACCTATGGTGGACAGGTTTCAGCTGAGCTTTCAGACTAAGACAGACTAGGGAGAAGGACTTAGCCAAGCACTACCAAAACAAGTAGCTGTCATAGTGCCAGAAAATGAGCCTCTCATTCTGGAAGACATTCAAGAAATGACTAGAGAAGAATTATCTCTTCAATGTAGTTGACCTTAATGATGGAAATGGAATAAAAGCCTCTGGGACCTCTTTTGCTGATGTGGAATGACTCAAAATGAAAAGAAACATAGTGACTGCAACACTGGGCTCAAACATAAAATGATTGTGTGCATGGCACAGTGTTGAGTAATTTTTGTTCTTTGCACATAGGGTCACTTTGCACATTGGGACTCAGATCCGATGTGATGGCATCCAACAACAACATTCATCATGGTTATTCTGTAAAATAGGAATAAGTACACATATCAAGAACATCTGCTACTTTTTGAATTGCCTTCATTTTTCACTTTCTGAAATTACTTCTCCAAGTAATTCTAGTAGTGTCTTCTGCAACTGTGCCTTTATCTATGTGCGATATTGATAAAATTCCCCTATCTGTCCCTAATCTCACCAGCCAAAGTTACTGCTCCAAGGGCCCTGAGGGAGTAGAACTCAAGAAAAGCCATCTAGAATTCACTTAGGAGATTGATGTGACTCTTGCAGTAGAGACAACCTGCCATTTCATCTGGATGTTCCAGTATTGAGGATATGTGTTCCTATAGAGCAATAATCCATCTTGCTCCTCCATGTGAAGAATTTTCCTGAAAAGGACACCAACCTAGATAAAAGCAGAGCTAATAAATTATATTATGGGAGAAGGACCTGGAAATCCACTCCCAAGGCAATCCTGAAACAGTCAGCCATTGAAAACCCTGTGAGGGTCGCTATGAGTCGGATACCGACTCGATGGCACCTAACAACAACAACAACAATAAATTATATTAGTCCATATTTTCTTCTTTTTACTTTCAAGAAGCCATTTTTTAGACTACCTGGTGCTTGAAATCACAGGAATTATAACTAATATCCTTTTCCCATTTTACACACAAATGGTTACTAGACTTCTCTAAATATAATCACAATAGTCAAGATATGGAATCAACCTAGGTGTCCATCAGTAGATGAGTGGATAAGGATATTATGGCATATATATGTGTGTATATATATATATATATATATATATATATATATATATACACACACACACACACAAGTAGTGTTGTTGTTAGGTGCTATCAAGTCAGGATCTGACTCATAGCGACCCTACATACAACAGGCTAACACTATTGTCAGTGCTTCTCTGCATTCATAGGGTTTTCCATGGCAGATTGATTTTTGGGAGTAGGTTGCTGGGTCCTTCATACATATATATATATATATATATATATATCATGAGGGCTGGGATTTAGCTCAGTTGGTAGAGTGCCACTCTGTAGTCCCTGAGGTCCTGAGTTCTATTCCCAGCACTACAAAAATGGGAGAAGGATGTGGCAATCCACTCCCAAGGCAATCCCGAAACAATCAGCCATTGAAAACCCTATAAGGGTTGCTATGAGTCAGACACGACTCCACAGCACCTAACAACAACAGTGGTCCAGTGGTGGTTTTGAATGCCCTCCTGAGAGTCTTTTTCAGATTGAGTGCAGAGAAGGTGGTCATCTATGTATTGTATGACTGTGACTGATGGGTAATTAAAATGGTGTAGGTCCTGGGCCAGGATTTGGCCAAACAAATGGGGAATATCTCTAACTCCTTGGGGCAGCACTCTCCAGGTCAGTTGGGAAGACTGATCAGAGTGGTACTCAAATCAAAGAGGAATGGAGAGTCAGGATGCAGGAGAATACAGGAAAAGGAATCCTTTAATCTATTCCTATAAGCCATCTTGCGTCTTCAGGCATTTGGGAAAGAAGGGCATAAGGGTTTGGCACTGTTGGGTAAAAGAGAATTACAGCATCATTAATCAAACAAAAGTCTTGGACTAGTCTCCATTCCCCATTTGGTTTTTGAACTCCTGAAATAGGGGTGTTACAAGAGATATTGTAAGGTTTTAGAAGTCCTTGATGTTTTAGGTTTAGGATTATTTTAAGAAAGCCTTTTCTTCTAGTTTTAGAGGATATTGTCTTTGATGAAGAAAGAATTTATCCCAGGGGATTTTAGGGGTACCATACCCCAATGTTACTGCCTGCCCTGGGGAGTTCCCCTTTTTGGGACCTCCACTCAGGGGAGATATCCTGTCCTTGGCTCCATTGAAAAAATGAATTTTAGGATGTATGTGTAAGAGGTTGAACACTTGAAAGTTTATTACATAAAGGGTTGAGGGATAGTACATGCTTCCAGAGCAAAGCTCAGATGTCTAGAGAGACACCCTTAGGTGTCTTTACAATGGGTATGTGTTTGATTTGGGGCTTTTGAAATTCCATCATTCAATGGGATCCCTAAGGATGTCTGGTATAGATTTACAGGTTAAAAATGGCATTGTTATAATGCCTGGATTGGGATAGTCAAGGAAATCCCTACCATATCTTGTCTTAAGGAAATTACCTAGGTCTGTTATCTTTAATTATAACCCATAATCTGGTTTGGTGAGATTCTTAGGGAAGCCCTGGTTTCTAGGCAGGCAGGTTTCACAGGTCTCACAGCAGCCTTTCTCTTCTGGTAGTGTTGGAATTCTTAGTGGAGAGCTGGGCACGGTGGCACATGCCTGTAATCCTAGTGACCCAGGAGGTGGAGGCAGGAGGATCGCAAGTTTGAGACCAGAGATAGTCTGCATAATTTAGCGAGAACTTGTCTCAAAAAAGTAAAAAATGGGCTGAAGGTGCAGCTCAGTGGTACAGCACTTGCAAAGCATGCAAGCACAAGGCCCTGGGTTCAGCCCCCAGTACCGGGGGAAAAAAAAAAGGAGGAATTCTTATTGGATAAGAATTAGACCAGTTTCCAGGATGAGAGAAGCCCTTTCCTTCTCATGTCCCCCAAATGTTTCCTGTCCATGTCCCCCAAATGTTTCCTGTCTTTCTATCCTGCCTGAGTTAGGGTCTTTAAGTGCAATCTTAATTGGTTGAGCATTGACAGCTCGTCCTGTCTTTTCTTGAGTAGCCCACACTTGAGGATTCCTCTCAGTTTCCATGAGAGGTAAGGAGAGGACTGGATCAGGTCCAACGTCCATGTATATAGTGGGCACATGTATGTAGTGGCTTGTGTGTCCCTTCCAGGGAGAGGGGATGATCAGGAATGCATGAGAAGAGATTTGATCCCTCCAATCACACCATAAAGGTTTTGAAAGAATTTCTTCTTTGGTTTTCCTGAAACCTTCTTAACAGTCACACTTTGAGAGGAGAGAATGCCGGGATTTGAGAAGACAGAGAAGGCTGCACCTGTCTCTAGGAGAAAATTAATGTCCTTGCTCTCAACCATCACACATACCTATGGCTACTGGATCAAGATTGCATGGACAGGAGCCAGTGGGGGCTGCCCGGGTCACATCAGTCCTGTTGCGGTTTTGAGCCACAGATCTGGGGAGGCCTTTGTTTCCTAGGGCAATCAGCTTTTCAATAATTCCTCCCATAGAGGGGACAGGATCTGGAGATTGCAGCCTTTCCCTAGGAAGACCTTCCTTAGGCCCCCAGGGGCAGCCCCATCTGTGGTGACCTGTCCAGCACAGTTATAGCACTACACATGGGAGTCTGAGATATGTTGGACAGCTTTTTGTGCAGCCATGACCAAGGAAGATGGCTGTATCTTGTCCAGTCTCTCCCTCTCCTCTTGTATTTCTTGATCTCAGCTATAATAAACAGAGATAGCTATTTGGAGGAGGTTATCTAAGGTTTGATTAGGGGCAAAAGCCAATTTTTATAACTTTCTCTGAATTTCAGGGGCAGAATGTATAATAAATGTATCCTTTAAAACAACTAAGCCCTCAACTGAGTCAGGTGACATGGGAATGTATTTTCTCAGTGCTTCCCTGAGATGCTCTAAGAAAGCTGTAGAGTATTCCTTCATTTCTTGAATAACAGTGGAGAGCTTAGGGTAGTTTATTGGCTTTTTTGGGGACCTGTGTAGTCCCTTTAAAATGCATGATTGAAAATGCCTGCCATGCGTGTCCTCTATATCTTCCAGGGTCCAATGTGGATCCTGGGTGAGTAAGGTTTGGAACCTAGTGGGAATTCTTTCCCTTTCTTCTGGTGACATAGCTTGTCTAACCTCAGCAATATGATATTCATCCCCAAATTGTTGGGCGGCATGGCATTTATAACTGATTTATTGTTAAAGTCTCTTCAAGGAGTAACAGTTTTCTCTCCAAGTTGGGTTAAAATTATGTATTAGACTGTGGAATTGTCAATATCAACTTTCCCTAGTCTGTTTTCATCTGTTTTAAATCAGGTAAGAAGGGAACACAAACTCAGGTAGTTCCCTCAGTTACTACTTCCTGTAAAGGGCACTTGGAAGCTGATCCAGAAGTGGGAAAGATCGTGGGGTGGGAGTCTCTTTGGGGTGATTCTTTTCTTGTGGGAAGCCCTGAGTAAAAAGGACAGGGGGCATCAGGGGAAACTGTAGAGGGATCTCTATCTGAGCCATGATAATGGTCAGATAAGGCCTTTTAGGAGCCATGAATGCTGCCAGAAGAGTGGGGTCTAATTTGCATATCTGGGAGATTTTTGGATTTTCTCACAGATCAAAGGGCTGAGATTTAGTTCAGTTGGTAGAGCACTGCTGTGCAGTCCCTGAGGTCCTGGGTTCGATTCCCAGCACCACAAAAATGGGAGAAGGACTTGGCAATCCATTCCCAAGGCAATCCCAAAACAATCAGCCATTGAAAACCCTATAAGGGTGGCTTTGGGTCGGACAACAACAACAATATAAAGCAGAAAAGCCTTGGATATAAGGGACTTCTGACCATTCTCCCTCCTGCTTACAGAGCAATTCTAATTGCAGAATGATGTTATGATTGATATTTCCCTCCAGGGGCCACATTCCATCATTCCATTTCTACTCGGCTACAGTAGAAAACCAAATCCTTCTCTTTCAGAGACTAAGGATCAAATTGGTTCAGATTTTTCAGTATGCATCACAGTGGGTTGTCAGATCTGGATTTTGGAGAGGAGTTTCCCATAGAAAAGAAACACACAAGAGGTTTTAGGACCTCTTGCTATATTCCTTCCCTAGGGAGGGCATCAGGAATTTTCCTGTGATCCATGACCATTGATAGGGCACCAGTCAGAGTCATTTTCATCCTATTGATGTGATCTGAAATGATCCTTCTGGCTGTCTTGCCCAGCCACATCAGAGAGAGCACAAAGCAGTATCCTGGCCAGTGGCTACTCTTCCAGAAAAACCTGAACAACAAGCCTGGGAATGGACTCCTTGACACCCCTATTTTTTGTTTGATGTCCATCCAATCATAATACTTTTTTTTTTCAGTATTAGGGATTGAACGTGCTGAGATTTAGCTCAGTTGGTAGAGCGCTGGGCTGAATTCTCTGCGGACCCGAGTTCAATTCTCAGCACCGCAAAAATGGGAGAAGGGCCTGGCAATGCACTCCCAAGGCAACCTCGACACAGTCAGCCTGTTTAAAAACCCTATGAGGGTCTCTATGAGTTGGATACTGACTGGACAGCACCTAAACAACAACAACAACAACAACAACAACAACAATAACGGGGATTGAACCCAGAGTCTTGCGCCTGCATGCTCTGCAAGTGCTAGATCATTGAGCTGCACCCCTAGCCCATTTTTTTACTTTATGAGACAGAGTCTTGCTAAGTTATGCAGACTGCCTGCATAACTTGCAGGTCTCGAACTTGCAATCTCCCGTGCTGCTGGGATTACAGGCATATGCCACCACGCCTGGCCTCCAATTGTAATACTTTTTGAGACAATTTAGAGCTAGAGAGTGTTAGCTGAAAAAAGTACTTCTTGTTGGTCATTGAAGGCAACTGGTATATTGGTGGTGGCCCTTGAGTAATACAGTTAAAGCCCGTGTCCTTAAGCTTAGGTTGAAGGAGTAATATCTCAGGAGCAATAGGAAATATGAAATTCCCCAGGAGAAGTCCAAACTGATAAGTCACAGCAAATAAAATGTTATAGCCCCTTTAAAAGGACTCTGGGGTCCCCTGAAAAGAGACTTAGGGAAATACTAGTTTTTTATAGACAAATGAAATGGACCTTGAAAACTGATCATATGTGAGAGGGTCCCCAAAACAGTCCTGGTGGGGTCTCTCAACCTTATTTAGAACTTTCCTAAGAATTGTCCTTTGACTAGGAAAGCAAGAGTTAGTGAGCTTTTTACATAAGAGAAGGAGGGAAGAAGTTTTGTCCCAATGATATCAGGGATCAAAGAGTTCCAGCAGTTCTTGCATAGACAGCAGCCTAGAAGAGCATGTGCTCAGCACCATGAGATCAATCCAGCCAGGCCAGAGTTCTCAGGGTCATGTCTACTTGCCCAATCCATCTTCAGAACCTGCTAGGAGAGAAGAAAGAGCAGGAAACTGGGTAGGAGGAGGCCAACATTCCTCTGGGAGACCAGAGGGGATTGAACAGCCTCTTCCCCAGCAAGCTTTCCACCCAAGTCTTAAGAGCTGCAGCATGCACTAACCACCTTTAAAGGGCTGACAGGTGCCCATTGTTTTAACGTGAGTAAATTAACTCAGGTCTTCCACCCCTATCAGGAGGTCTTTAGGTCACTTCAGGGAGTGCCCCTACTAGAGACCCTCAGTTGTGCCCAGATCTCAGTGGATTTCTCTGAAAGGCCTGAGGTGAAGGAAAATAACGGGAAAGAAGCTTAGCGAGAAATGTATGGACCGAGGATATTAAGGGTTCATGAATGAACTGTAGAGAACAAACAATGCGTTGATCTCAGCACCAGCACTGACACTAATAGCCTGTTCTTTCAGAGGTTGAGTCTGTGACCTTGTTATAGAAAAGGAATTTTCAAAACACACCACAGAGAAAGTGAAACAAATTTGAGGATTTCATCAGATGCATGTGAAAGCAGACGCTCATTTCATTAGATGGGAAGGGTGGCAGGGGGGAAGCATAGGGGAGGGAAAGGGGTAACCTATATGAATAATATTTATCAAAATGCATATATGAAAATGTCACAATGAAAAGCATGTCAAAATGAATCACATTATGATGTACATTAAAAATTTCTAAAAAAAAAAAACAAAACGGTATTGTGAGTAGTGAGAGACAGGGAAACCTAAGGAAAGTTTTGTAGGTGGCCATGTCTGGGGAGGTTTTCGATTTAGAATTTTTTGTCGCTGTTGTTGTTGTACTGGGGGATTGAACCCAGGGCTTCACACTTGCCTCTTTGCAAATGCTGTACCACTGAGCTACGCCCAGCCCATTTTTTTGCTTTTTGTTTTGAGACAGGGTGTCACTATATTACACAGCCTGCCTCTGGTCTTGAACTTGATCCTCCCGCCTTTACCACCTGAGTCCCTGAGTTTACAGGCATGCGCTACCATGCCCAACTAGAATGTGCTGATTTTGAGGCTTACTCCACTGGGTATCAGCCCAGAGTTGTGTGGCTTCCACAGTGTCTCTGTTTTGCTCTCTGCAAGAGAGCAGCTTGAAACAAATGCTCCTCGGTGTGAGCCTGGATTGAATGTCCCCTCTGACCCAGGGAAGGTGTATGTATAACCTAAGGGAAAGTCTGATTCTTGGGACACTCCAGCATCTAGGGAACTTTGGACAAAAGAGAAAGAGAGAGAGAGAGAGAGAGAGAGAGAGAGAGAGAGAGAGAGAGAGAGAGAGAGGAAGAGAAAGAAAGAAACAGGGCCATCTCACCACTAAGGGCTGAAGTAGTTCCTGATGGGAGAAGTGCCGCCTTTGGAGCTGTACTAGAGACTGGCTCTGGCCACCACGCTACAGTTGCCTCAAATCTCCAAGGCAGGTTCCTTAGTGACTGGAAAAGAAAATGGAGAATGGATAGGAGTTAGGAATGAGAGAACTGGTCAGGAAAATGAAGGGAGGAGGAAAGCTGACCAAACAGAGGAGTAGGGATAGTTTAAGAGACTCACCAACTTTGTCTCAAGTCTCTCTGCAGCACAGCCAGGGACGCCATTATCACTTGTTTTTGTTAAGACACTCTTGAGGAATGTTTGCTTATCTTAACCTTTTCCTTCTATTGATACTGGCTTGCATTGGTTATAAATCCTGAGTTTACTGTGTACAAATAGTCAGTATAATCTAGTACCAGTTAATGAGAACTATTGAGAAAATCCCTGGATTTTGGTAACTATCTTCTCAGCAGGTGGCCCTTCCTGATAGGCACTTTCACAGGCCACCTGGGGGCTCTTTTTCCTGTTGGTCCTCCACTGTGTTTTGATGACCCAGCTAGGAAGAGGTCTCTGCCTGGAAGGCACAGATAAGGGAACCATGGGAAAGCTGCTGCTTTGATGTCTGAAGCATTTTAATGAAATCCTATAGTTTGGTACATGTTCATGGACCACTAAGTTTATCACCTGAATTCTTTTCAAACAAGGATAGTCCAAAACTTGTTCTAAAATCTCCTCAGATTAATATGTTGATAAATAAGTTACAATGTTGCAGTACAAGGTGCAGTTCTTAGTTCTAAAGTGAATCACCTTCATTCTTTCCCTGAAATTTAAATCTGTTAAAAATGGTTTATGTGTTTAGATATGCAGGTATGTAACAATTTATCTCAGACATAGTGAATACAATAATAATTGTGAATTATTATATAGATATTTGGGCCTCAATGATATTCAAGCTTTATTTCATTTTTTGGAGTCTTTTGTTTATTTCAAAGCACAAAGAAAATCTTTAGAATCCTTATTCCAAGAGCTAAGATTCAAGTATTCAACATTTATTAAGGCTGGCATTTTAAACCCAGTTTGTCCAATTTCCAGGCCAGTGGCTAAATTAAGTATCATAACAAAATTATTTTAAAGTGGGTTTGTATTGCCTGCTATCCAATTAAATTTGTTATTTTAATGAAATATGTCATCTGTTATTAGAAAATCCAGTATTTTGAGTTATGATTAAGTAAGCAGACATCACTAGCTTAGTATAAATTTTTAAAAGCTTTTGAAAATAATAGTATATTATAAAATGCAAACTGGAAATTCAAACATGATGGGTCGAACATGCATTACTCTCTCTTCCCTCCTGAATCTGTAATAAAATGACAATAAAAGTATTTTAAGGTTATGACAAAGAAATTGGAAGACAGCAGCAATGAAATGACAAAATGTTGGAAGCTGAAGAACAGAGAGAAGAGTAGTAACTGACTTAGCAGATCCTAGAAATCCAAGTCCTAATCAGACAGGGGAGAAAGCAAGGAAACAAACTCATTTACACCATAGGACTTCTGAAAGACCAGAAAATTGTTGACATTCCATACTTTGGAAGTAGAGATGAAGGTGAACTGAAAACAAGAGCTTGGGTTGAAACTCTTCAAGGAAAGTCATTTCTCCAGGTCTGCCCTCTTCTCTGCAGTTCAGTGCTGCTCTTGGCTAATGCTTGGAGGTTGTCCCCTGTTGGAAGTCACTGTCCTCTTTCTGTTTGAAAGCACATAGAGTATAGAACGCCCCCCACTGTGAACAGAAGGAAGTGAAGATTTACCCAGTCTATGTTGACTTCCAAGCCTAGCTGTTAGTCTTGGATCTCCTCTAGAAGATGATTGAAGGAATTGTTTCTAGTGAAACTGATTAGCTCCCCAAGGAAAGAATCACCAAGTCAAGAATCTTCAAGTATTTGAGAAAGTCTCCAACATGAAAGACAGAGACTGAAACATATACAAAAATGAAGAACAAAGCAATTAGAGGAAAGAGATATTCTGTAACAAAAAGAAAACAACTCAAATTATACTCATAAATGATAAAATATGTTGTGTCCATAAAATAAAAAGGAATGTAAATAAATTAAAAGGAACATATAATATAAAAGAGCTTTTGGAAATTAAAACAAAGAGGATAGGAATAAAATATGTAGTAGAATAATTGGAGAGTTTGAAAATGTCTTCTAGAAAATGAAGTGAAATAATGCAAAAATAATTTTTTAAAAAGATAATAATCAGGGACCAAAATTAGGAGAAATTCAGTATCTATGGGGTTTTAGAAAACCAAGATAGAAAATGATGAGGGAGGGTCATCAAATAAATAATTCACTGAAATTCTTAACATTGGACGTTATGTTTCTCTATTTCTAAAGTGCCTATCATGTGTCTGACATTAGAGATGAGAAGTGGGGCTAGCTTCAGATCTAGGGTCACTGTTTTGATATTTTACAATATTCGGGAAAAAGAAAATAAGCCAACAACCACTTTCAAAAAATAATGCAGGGAAAGTGGCTTCTAATTTAGAAATTGATGTTCAGCCAATCTATCACTCAAACTTGAGAGTAGATTGAGACTGATAGAGTAGTTTGCAAAATTTTACCACCCATATTTTCTTTCTTGGCTCATAAATAAAGCAGGTGACTAACATAAGGGAGTAAACCAAGAAACAGACACAGGATCCAGGAAACACATCTAACATATTATGGAAACCAAGGAAATCCCTAGAAAATTTTCAAAAGAATAATCAGTCTTTATTAAAGCATATCAGCAGGCTCTAGAAGAAACCTTCTCTGGAAAATGTGTTTGAATATCTAATATGTTTGAATTAATTTAGAGGAGAGTTAAGTAATGAGTGGAGGAAAAGTTTAGGAATTGATTATTAGATTCTTCAGGAAAAAACATGCAGAAATAACATGTTATTAACAACAAGGACAACCAAATATGTAGAAAAAGAAAAATATCATAATATACTACATAGTATATAACAGATGAAAAATGGGCATTGATCCAATAAAAATTATGATTTGATTATATTTGAGAAAAGGGAGATAAGAAGTATGAGTAAATGTGATGGCACAGTTGATAGTGTCTAAAACTCAAAGGTCAACTGGAGATAAGTAAATTATTCAGATTAGTAGACATTAACAGGAAACATTATTAAAGGGTTTGAAAGTGATTATTTCTAGAAATCAGGAAGTGGTGAAATATGGGAGATACTTTTTAAAAAAAATAAGAACTATTTAAACTATGCATGTATAACTTTTGTAAAAGTAAGCAAATTGAAAATAAAAATATAAGTAATATACGGTTTACATTTTCTGAAGGATAAATTCATTTTTGGAATCCAGTCTTCACGGACTCCCTTCACTATCTCAGGCTGTAAAATGTACCCTGTATTCTTGAATCTAATCTGCACCCTGTCAATGGTTTTAGAGGGCTAAAAAATCAGAGGCAAATTAAAATCTTGCGTGGATTGGATTTGGAGTTGAACACACTATACAACTGATTTTGTAGCCCTCTGAAACTGTTGAAAGGGTGTGGATTAGATTTGAGAAGATATGGTAGTTATTAATTACCCATGTGTGCATTTGTGTTTGTGTGTGTACATGTATACACAGATTTATATCCCATTTCTTTTAATAGTAAAAATAGTGCTGCAGGGAGCATTCTTAATCACATAATTTTATCCATTAATCTTTATCCAAAAGTACGTACACACTCACACATACTTGTACATACAACCAGATAAGTATCTTGGGATTAGAAATGAAGGTATCCAGAAGGGCAAACAACAAGCATTTCTAAAATTACAGTGGAGCACCCTCTAGCATACCTAAAGCTCACAGGTCCCTTTCTCCAACAAGCCTTCCTGACTCATCCATCTAGTCTGCCTCCATAGCTTTCTTACCTTCTGGTATTTGTTGCAACTCACTTTCTGTTTCTATTTCTTGGTTTTGATTGTTTCTGCTGTTGTTACTGACAATTTCCTACCTTTACATCTCACAAGTTCAATTTTTTAGAGAGAGATAGCCTAGTTATTTTTTTGGTTCCAAGTCCAAAATTGGTTGAGCAGATAACCACCTCTGTGGCCATGACTTAAGGAGGATTTTATTGAACATGATGGCTCTTCTTAAGGCATCCATGTATATTCATGAGAAGAGCTGTTTAATAGGAAAGTGGAGATACCTGGGAGATGTTTCTATAAGAATTTCCCACATCAGTGTTTACTGTTACCCCTTTGAGAGAGAGAGGGTGAGTGATCAGTAAAATAGTGTTGGGTAAGGGGATGATATCTAGAAAGTGGGTAAAGAAACTGGCCCCTTACATCAAGGACCAATGTAGTTCTAGTCATTTATTAACTTGTTAGGTTTAATTAATATTGCATAACATCTTAAAAATATTTTCCATTTCATCTTATGTAAATAAGGTAGTCAAAAGAACAACCTGATGAACTCTTCTTTTTACTAATAAAATACATTCAAGCCCTGCAACCTTCAGAGGCATGTTCTAAAGTATTTAATTCTTCTTACTTTCTGTAGAAATTCCAGCAAAACATTAAGATGAATCATTTGGGAAAAATTAGATTTAAAAATAATCTATTTAATAGAGAAAGGAATATGATTATTAGGAAACAGAAGATAATGGGAGAAATGTACTGCTCCTCAGTTTCATGTACATATAAAATTCTCCAGCAAAATTCATTGATTCAGGTATTGTCATTGCACATTCTATAACTGATCAATGAAGTATGACAAGAAAGGTTTTAGGAAATCTATGTGAGTTTTAGACTATAAATAGAAATATTGACTCATAAACATCAACTCATTTGAGGAGTATTTACCTAAGAAGTGATTCATATGAATAATGATATTCAGATTTGTCATTTTGTGATGCAGCTTTCAGACAAAAATATATTTTTTTCTTTTTTTGTCTAAACATTTTCTTATTTACTAATACTTAGTTGGGAGTGTGGGGGTGTAATATACATATAATCATGATTAACATCATGCCTGATACATGGTAATTTTCTTTAAAGAAAGTTTTATTTTGGAAGAAAAAAGTTACATTTTTTATGGTTGATTTCTTAGTACTTAATGAGCTAATCTTTAGATGCTCTTACTTCTGCATAAATAGGTATCTGATAGGTTACGCATTCAGAGGAGATACTTTCAGTTTAAAATACAGAACCTAACCATTCTATTTTCCTTTTTAGGAGCCTTGTTCTCTGAGCTAACCATTCATCATTGGCCTTTAAATTGCTGTAGGCAAGCAAAAAAGGATTTGCTTCTTAACATTTTCTTGGTATATTTTTACAGAAAAGAAAATTAATAGATATGTAAAAATTTCCCTAGGAACTTTTGTGGCCACTGCAACTTAGAGATTTTTTCAGGTATCAAATAAGAAGAAGTAGAAATCTACAGTTTTGTTGGTGAAAGTATTTTTGTGATAAGCAAGAAAAACTAAAGAGTAGTCTGCCAGTCACAGAGCTTTGAAATATATGGCTAAGCAGGAACAACATATTGACATACATTATCTCACTAACACAATTGTTGGATGATAATGGCAATGTAGACACACTCAATTTCATTATTTAATGAAAGACAAGTAAATTAAAACTGTAGCAAAATCTTGTTTACAGCTATCAATTGAAAATAGAAAAGCTTGCTAATACACAGAATAAGATCATGGAGAAATAGCAATGTGCCCTTACACACTATTGGAAGAAGGGTAATTTGATAATATTCATAAAAATTAAAAAGTGTTTATACTCAGAGTTCTACTTCCAAAAATTTATCCTTTAGAAAAAGTATCCATATGTATCCAAATATGCAACAATCTTTGCACCTTTTCTCTTTTTTACAAATAAAATAATAAACTAGAGAATATCTAAAATACTTTATACATAGATCACTGGCTGAATAGTTGTTGCACTGGCTTAATAGACTGACAAATAATTAAGTTATAGTAAATGTATGCTAGAGAGAAGGCTTTCCCATATGCAAAAAATATTATCAAATGAGAAGAGTACATAAAGGTGGAACAGTAAATTTTGTGGGTTTTTTTTTCTTTATTTCTTACCCTTATTTTTAAGGGTTTAGGAAATATTTTGGAAGGACACATAAGAAGCTGGTTACAGAATTTTTCTTGGGAAAAAAGACTTGAGGAGGTCTGGGGTAGTTATTTCCATGTGCCTTCTTATTCTGCGATTAAAATTATCATTCTAAATATAACATTTGAAACTGAGCTAAAACTTAAAAGAGCAAAATGACAAGTATAGTTTAGTGGGCTTATCTTCCTACTCACAACTGAACTCTAACCTCCCACAAATACTCCTAAATATTTGATAGCAGGCTCTGGAGATGAAGGAAACCTAGGAAAGAGTTGGTATGGAATAAATTTTGTAACATGGAAATATTACATTGGGTGAGCACTTGTACTGTACTAGGAACTGTTCTAAGCATTTTACGTTCATTAACCTACTTAATCCATATAACTGTCTTAGAGAGTATATATTGTTATCACTTCCATGTTATAGACAAAGCAGACCTGAGAGGCAGAGAGGTTGAGGAAATGGTCCAATGTTACAGTTAATGTCCACAATTTCAGTGACCGTAAACCTCACATTCAGCAATGTAGAGACCTTCCTGTGGTCCCACTGGCAAAATTCTGCCCTTTATGACCAATAATCCTCAGTCCAATAAAGGTTTGTTTGTGTTTTTTTTTTCAATTTTTTTTCCTGTTTTCTCATTCTCAGAAAGGAAGACCTATTTTGGTTCACTGTTTGGATTTACAAATCTTTTTAGAGGCTGTGTGAGGACTTAAAATTATTGACTTCCTCATCCAATTGGAAAGCTGAAAAAAAAAAAGGTCTAAATAGGAGATATGCTAGATAAATGCCAAGTGAAGGACAGTGGTTTGTCAATCTTGTTATCAGAAAACACAATGCAAAAATCATAATATAAGAGGACAAATTTTAAAAATATTGGCAATATTGACTTTCTACAGCGAAAATATCACTTCCATGAATGTTGAATCATCAAATAAAATGTGGGAAATGTATACAACCAAAGATATTAAAAACTCAGGAAGCAATGCACAAAATCGCAAGCCTAGTGGAAGACTTTTAACAATCATGTGTAAAGCAGGTTCACTGTGCCCTGGTTAGCAACTTACCTATTTGAATCTGGTGAGATAGAACATTTCCCACACTCAGGTTACATGAAGCAGGTAAATTCCTTAAAAGGTAAGGAATAATGAATGACAGAACCTAGGATTCATGGTGAGTTGATCCCCCAAGGCTTAGGAAAACTTCCCCAGGCAGATGGAGTTTTATGCACATGTGTCCAACTTGCATCATAGCTGAGACACCCCAGGGATCATTGTACCCTAGGGTTGTTATAGGCAGGAGAAGTCCCTCTCCCCTTCCCCTTCCCCTTCCCCTTCCCCTTCCTCTTCCTCTTCCTCTTCTTCTTTTTCTTCCTCTTCCTCTTCTCCTTCTCCTCCTCCACCTCCTCCTCCTTCTCCTCCTCCTCCTCCTTCTTCTTCTTCTCTTCTTCCTCTTCCTTTTTTGCTGTACTTGGGGGTTGAACCCAGGTCCTCACACACACTTTGTAACTGCTTTGACACTGGGCTGCGCCCTTAATCCATTTTTAATTTTTTTACCTTGAGACAAGGTCTCACTAAGTTATGCAGGCAGCCTTTGGCTTTGAACTTGCAATCCTCCTTTCATCACCTCTGGAGTTGCTGGGATTACAGGTGTGTCACACCATACCCAGTTGGTAATTGCAGCATTCTTAGTAAGGTAGGGCCTGCAGCGGTAGCCCTGTGGCATCCGATCCTGTCAGATCTTGGAAGCTAAGCAGGGTCGGGCCTGGTTAGTACCTGGATGGGAGACCACCTAGGAACACCAGAAGCTGTAGGCTTGGGAGAAGGACCTGGCAACCCCCTCCCAAAAATCAATCTGCCATTGAAAACCCTATGAACAGCAGAGAAGCACTGACAATAGTGTTTCCCCTGTTGTACAGAGGGTCACTATGAGTCGGATACCGACTCGACGGCACCTAACAACAAAACAACAACAACAGTAAGGTAGAGAAAATAGCCTCTGCTGTACCACAAGATGTTGACAATCTAACAGACAGCTAGATTTGTCTTGTATCTTTTACATGTGGATGCTAGACCAGGAAGGTATCTTCTTCCTCTTACCAGAACAGCTTGAGGAAACCATAAGGGAAACCAAATGGCTGGCAGCTGTGCCACAGCCCTTGCTAAAGTAGCAGTGAGATGCTAAGGAGATGGTGGAGGGTAGAGGGCCATGGAGGAAAAGATCCCATTTTCATGTTTACCAGTAGTAGGTTTTCAGTAGTGATTTATCCGGTTATATCCACTTTCAAATTAATTATATATATACTTTTTTTTTTTTTTTTTTTTTAGGTACTGGGGGTTGAACCTAGGGCCTCTCGCCTGCATGCTCTGCATGGACCATTGGACCATTGAGTGCACCTCAGCCCATTTTTTTAATTTTTGAGACAGGGTCTCTCTAAGTTATGCAGACTTCCTCTGGTTTCGAACTTGCGATCTTCCCACCTCAGCCTCCTGAGCCGCTGGGATTACAGGCATGTGCCACCATGCCCAGCTAATTACTTACATTTTGATAATTGGTTTACAGAAGTCCTTTATATACTACTGATATTAACTATTTTATGAATTAAGTATTTTCCAATCTATTTTTTTTAATTTTCATGTAATTTTTTCTGTCTACAAATGTTTTTATTTGATGTTTATTATCTCTTAAAATTTTATTTCATTACACAAAATTTAACAATTTCTAGACATAACATTTTTTTCCTCCAAAATTACAATTTCCAATCTATATGCAATAGCTCAACTTACTACATTTTAGGAATTTTAGTTATACATCGATCTCCCTTTACTCTCCAGCATCAATTCTTTACATTAACTTTGGTCTTAATCTCCCATGAAGGCCTCAGTTGTAGGGGTACCCTTAACAATGCTTCTCTTCCTTGTCCTATATATTTGGTGATTCTTCATGATTTCTTACTCTGCATTTAGCTATCTCTGTTTTGCAATCTGTAATCTGATCTGATGCTCATTTCCTATCACTTCCCAGCAGGAAGAAGTAATCATAGTGTCTTAATCAGTAGTAAGACAGAAATTTTCATTTTTTGTCAAATTTTACTTCTATTATGATTATAATTTTAAAATGTCCACTAGCCAAGCAACATGTGAGTAAACATAAACTCACATTAACCTTCTCCTTTGTAGCTCTCCTCCTTTGGGATCTTCAACTTCTACTATTGTTATTAATTGCCATTGAGTCAGATCTGACTCATAGCAACCCTAAGAACAGCAGAATGAAACACTACTAATATTGTGCCATGCTTACAATTTTTTTTTAATGTTAGAGCCCATTGTTGCATCCACTATGTATCTTCTCATTTTGAGTTGTGCTACCTCAGCAAAACGAGGTCCCAGAGGCTATACTCAATTCCCATCATTAAGGTCAACTCTACTTTGAGGGGGCCACTCTTCCCCAGTCATTTCTTGAATACCTTACAGCCTGGGGGGCTGTCAGTGCTTCTCTGCTATTCATTTGGGAGAAGACCTGGCAGCCCACTCACAAAAAATAATCAGTAATTGAAAACCCTATGAATAGCAGAGAAGCACTGACAATAGTGCCAAGCATGGCACAGTGTTGGGGAATGTTTCATTCTGTTGTACATAGGGTCACTACATGTTGGCCACCAATTCAAAGACACCTAACAACAACAACAACTGTGCTATTCATAGCATTTTCAATGGCAAATTTTTTCAGGAGTCAGCTGCCAAGTCTTTCTTCTCTGTCTTAGTCTGGATGCTCAGCTGAAACCTGTCCACCATGGGTGGCCCAGTATCTGAAATACTGGTGAAATAACTTTCAACATTCCAGCAATACACAAGTCCCCATAGCATGACGAGCTGAAAAATACATGGGGGTACCTGCTACTACTACTCACTAATACACATCCCTCTAATGTTGTCTTTAAATTGTGTCTGTTCCCCTAGAGGGTGTAGTGACTTCTGCCTCTGCTCTGAGGTCCATGTTGGACTCCACCACTATTTGGAAGTTCCTTGCAGGAATTTTATGCTTTCTCACAGCCCTGTCAGGGATGCATTTCTCTGCTGATCATTGTCTTCAATTTTCACAGTGCCAGAGCTTTGAAAGCATCTTGCAGAGTGGAAAATAATATCTTTTCCCCCTTTGTATTAAATTCTTCCAATGGAGTTCCAAAGCTGGGCTGCTTGGACCCAATGAAAAACATTACATTCAGTGAATATGATAGTTTGGGTTCCTCAACAGCCAGCCTCAGAAAAGAAACTTGATAGCAGATGGTTTGTGTGTGAAGTATTTCCAAGAAAAGCTAATGAAAGAATGGAGAAAGGTGTGTGTGGGGGGGAGGGACTACCAATAAAGACACAATAGTAATCTGGGCATCCTGAAGAACAGGGGACTCGAACAGGGGACTTCTACTTCGTTGTTGTTGGAGAGTGTCCCTCGAAGTATGAAATCTCTAGCATTTCTGGTCTACCCTGTACCAGGCAGCAAGTTCCCACAACTCCGGAGAGAGCCTTAAGACTGGTAAACAGCAGGTTCTGAAGCAAGCATTAGCACATATGGGAATGTTCCCTGTGACTGTTAGTGATGGAGCAGGGCACTGAAAACACCTCTCAATGAGAAGTTGCCGTTTCATTTTATACTTAACCCCCACTTCCACCATCAGTGCAAATATATGTTCCAGTGTGTTTCTTTGCACCAAAGTGAATACTGCTCTCATTTTGGGAACACATTTGCTGTCAGCACCCTCCCCACCCTCCTCCTCTTCTCTTCCAACACATTTCTGTCTGCCCCTTCAATCTTCCAGGAATCCCACATATGTCCTCATCCACAAAATGAATATGGATTGAGTTGTTTCCTGGGAGCTCTTTAAGCTTCCGTACAAACAAATTTCCCATTAGTTCCCAAGCCATGGCCATGATATACTTACATTCTCACCCGTGGATAGAGGCACATTCAAGCTGAGGACACTATACAATAAAAATAAAATGTTATATTTTATGCTTCTTTTTCTCTTTTCTGATCTGTGCATTCTAGGGATGCTCATTCAAATTTTGAGGTTTATATTATAAAAGAATAGAGTAAATTCTGCATTCAAGAAGAATATCTTAGAATTCTTCACCCTATTCATTTATTTATCACTGGCTCTAGAAGCAGACTGGGTTGAGTGCCACAATTTGGGTCACTATTCACACTTTTTTGTCATCCTTTGTTTAGTTTTATTCAACATTTCTCACCTTTACTCTGAACTGGAATATCTGTATTATGTTTTTAATATAGGTATATGTATTATATCTTAGACAGAAGTTAATGGATTTTCAGAAGTAAATTTGTCAATTTCTAGATGTAAAACTGGGAATAAACTACATTTATTTAAAATCCATAATTTGAAGAGGTTTAATATGTATCTATATCTGTACAACCATCACCGCAACAAAAATAGTGAACATATCTTCCACACCCAGAATTTTTCTGTGTCCCTTGTCATTCTTCCTCATCGGTCCCTTCTCCACCCCATCTCTAGGCAACCACACATCTGCTTTCTGTATAGCAAATTAGATTGCCTTCTCTAGAGTTTTACATAACTGGAATCATGTAGTGTATACTTTTTGGTTTCCTTCACTCAGCATAGTTATTTTAAGATGAATATTTGGGTTGTTCTCAGTTGTAAGCTATTAGGAATAAAACTTCTTTGAACATTTATGTACATGTCTTAGTGTGGGCATTTTTAAAATTCAACTTGGATAAATATCTTGGAATTTAATGACTAGATCATGTGATAAGTTTATATTTACAATTGTAAGAACTGCCAAACTATTTTCTAAAGTGGTTGATCATGACACATTCTTACCAGCAGTGTATGAAAATGATAGTTACTTTACAACCTTGCCAACACTTGATATGATCAGTCTTTTAAATTATAGCCATTCTACTAGGTGCATCTTATTAGGTTTTTAATTTGTATTTATCTATATAATATTCATAGTTTATTTAATATCTTTACATATATTGATTTGCTATTATGTAGATTTTCTTTGGAGAGGCATCTGTTCAAATTTTTTCTCCCAATTTTTTTTTATTGGGCTTTTAAAAAATTTGCATTTAGGGAGTACTTTTTATGTCTTTAATACAAATAGTTTAACAAAAAATTTTCAAAAACATTTTTACAAGCCTGTAGTTTATGACTTCATTTTCTTACAATATCATTTGGAGGGCAAAACAATTGAATCTTGTTAAAGTCTATTTTGTCAACATTTTTATAGATATGTATTTATATTTGGTGTCTAAGAAATTTTTGTCTAACCTAGATTATATAGATTTTCCTTATATTTTCTTTTCCACGTTTCATAATTTTAGGTTTTATATTTATGTCTATAATCCCTTGAGTTAAGTTTTATCATGGTTTGAATCAGGGTTGAAAGATTATACTTTTGCATAGAGATCTTAAAATTGTTTTCACTGCTATTTCTCAGAAAGACTATCCTTTCTCCATTTTTGCTACTTCTTTGTAAATCAGTTGTACATATTTTGGGGGGTTTATTTCTAGCCTATCTGACTTATGTACATGTTTTATAGAGCTCACCAAAGAAGAGTGCTAGGCTTGGAATTTTCCTTGAGATAGGGGCTTGTTGTAGTTATCTACTTCTTTTGTTCTTGTATTTGTCAGGGAAGTTCATGTCTCTTAAGAAATTTATTGATTCCTTTCAAGTTGCCAAGTTTACTTGTATAAAATTGTTTATAATATTGCTGGATTATTCTTTTAACAAGCACAGTATAATAAAAACTATGGTGAATGCCTAAATTTAAAAGAATTATTACAATAAAAGACATATTGCAATTAATCTCCCTGAAAATACACTCCCTGGCTTCAGATACAATTCTACTATAGTTTTTGCCATTTAATGAAGCAGTTCTGGAAATCCACTTTCTTGAATGTCTTTAGTTGCACTGTCATGGCTGTCTCAATGCCTTAAATCAGCTCAAAATGTTTACCTTTCAAGGTTATTTTGATTTTGGAAAAGTTCCTGAAGTCACATATTGCCGTATCTGGTGAATAGGGTGGATGAGGACACACCATAATGTTTTTATTTGACAGAAATGCCATGCGAGAAGTGATGTGTAACATGGAGTGTCGTCATAATAGAAGATGAAACTAAGAAATAAGAAACTATGAAATAAGATTTCTAGAAGTGCTTCAGATAATGGCAAGAATCATTGCATATATGTACCATAGTTTTTTCATCCATTCTTCTGTTGAAGGGCACTTTGGTTGATTCCATATCCTTGCTATTGTGAAAAGTGCTGCATTGAACATGGAGGTGCAGATGTCTCTGTGGTATGATGACCCATCTCCCTTTGGGTAAATTCCCAATAGTGGTATAGCTGAGTCATATGGTAGATCTATTTTCAGTTTTTTAATATACCTCCATATTGATTTCCACAGTGGTTGGACCAATTTACAGCTCCACTAACAATGTAAGAGTGTTCCCTTTTCCCTGCAACCTTGCCAGCATTTGTTGTTATTTGTTTTATTGATCTTGGCCATTCTTACTGGTGTAAGGTGAAATCTCAGAGTTGTTTTAATTTGCATTTCCATAATGGCTAGGGATAGTGAGCATTTCTTCATGTGTTTCATGGCTTTATGGACCTCTTCATTTGGGAACTGTCTATTCAGTTCCTTTGCCTATTTGTGTATTGGGTTATTTGTTTCTTGGGGAGTTTTTTCTTTAGTTCTTTATAAACTCTAGTAATTAGACCTTTATCTGATGTATAAAATGTGAAGATTTTTTTCCCATTCCGTGGGGGTTTCCTTGACTGTTAATTGTTTCTTTTGCAGTGCAGAAGCTTTTTAATTTCGTGTAATCCCATTTATCTATTCGTGTTGCAATTTCTTGACCAATTGGGATCCCATTAAGGAAATACTTTCTTATGCCTATATGATGGATTGTATTGCCTATCTTGCCTTCTCTAAGTTTTAAAGTTTCTGGTTTTATGTTGAGATCTTTTATCCATTTTGAGTTAACTCTCATGTATATTGAAGAGATACAGGTCAGCTTTCATTTTCCTGCATGCAGATGACCATGTTTCCCAGCACCATTTGTTGAAAAGGCTGTCCTTTTTCCAGTTTACTTGTTTTGCACCTTTGTCAAAAATAAGGTGGCTATAGGTGTGTTGAGGTATCTCTGGGTCTTCTATTCTGTTCCAGATGTCTTCAGGCCTGTTTTTGTGCCAGTACCAAGCTGTTTTTGCTACCACTGCCCTATAATGTAGCTTGAAGTCAGGGATTGTGATTCCACCTGCATTAATTTTGCAGCTTAAGAGTGTTTTGGCTATATGTGGTCTTTTGTGGTTCAATATGAATTTTTAGGTCATTTTTTTCTATTTCTGTAAAGTCAGTCAGTGGAATTTTATTGGGTATTGCATTAAATTTATAGATTGCTTTTGGTAGGATAAACATTTTTACTATATTAGTTCTCCCTATCCAGGAGCAGGGGAGGTCCTTCCATTTTCAGTGTCCTCTGCTATTTCTTTAATGTTTTGAAATTTTGCTCATAGAGATCAGAAGGGTCTTTGGTTAGATTGATTCCAAGGTATTTAATTTTCTGGTGGGCTATCATGAATGGTATTTTTCCTGAAATTTCCTTCTCTTCCTATTTGGAATTGGTGTAAAGAAAAGCTATTGATTTTTGTGCATTAATTTTGTAGCCTGCGACTTTGCTGAAGGAGTTAATTAGATCCAGTAGTTTTCTTGTTGAGGTTTTGGGGTCTTTCAGGTATAAGATCATATCATCTGCAAATAAGGCTAATTTGACCTCTTCTTTGACAGTCTGTATCCCTTTGATTTTTTCTCTTGTCTGCTTGCCCTGGCCAGGACTTCAATTACTATGTTAAATAGACTAGGAGAGAGAGGACATCCTTGTCTTGTTGTCTAAGAGGAAATGGTTTCAGTTTTTCTCCACTTAATATAATATTGGCTCTGGGTTTGTCATAAATGGCTTTTATGAAATTAAGGTATTTGACTGTTATACCTATCGTCTCCAGAGTTTTTATCATGAAAAGGTGTTGCACTTTGTCGAAGGCCTTTTCAGCATCAATTGAGATGATCATGTGGTTTTTGTTTGCCAGTTTCTTGATATGTTGGATTACATTAATTGATTTCCGTATGTTAAACCAGCCTTGCATCTGTGGTATAAATCCCACTGGGTCATGGTGAATAATCTTTTTCATATGCTGCTGGATTCTGTTTGCCAGAATTTTATTAAATATTTTTGCATCTAGATTCATAAGGGAGATGGGTCCATAATTCTCTATCTTAGATGAATCTTTTCCTGGTTTAGGTATCAGGGTGATGGTAGCTTCATAGAATGTATTTGGGAGCGTTCCCTCCCTTTCTATCCTTTGGAATAATTTGAGGAAGACAGGTATTATATCTTCTTTAAAAGTTTGGTAAAATTCTGCTGTGAATCCATCAGGACCTGGGCTCTTCTTTGTTGGGAGATTTTAATTACCTTTTCTATTTCTGTATATTTAATGGGCTTGTTTAAGTCAGTTATGTCTTCTGGGGTTAGTTTTGGTAGATCATACATGTTAATAAATTGTCCATTTCTTCTGCATTTTCATATTTTTGGGAATACAGTCTCTCATAGTAATCTCTGACAATTTTCTGCATTTTGTTGAAGTTGGTGGTTACAGACCCATTTTCTTTCATAATCTATACTACGTTAGATTTTTCCTTTTTCTTTTTGATGAGGTTAGCCAGAGGGGTGTGTATTTCATTAATCTTTTCAAAGAACCAGCTCTTAGTCTTATTAATTTTTTGAATTATCTCTTTGGATTCTAATTGAGATATTTCTCCCTTTATTTTTGTAATTTCCTTGGTACATATACACAATGGAATACTACTCAGAAATCAAGAAAAATGAAATAAGGACATTCGTAGCAAAATGGATGGAATTAGAGAAAATTATTTTAAGTGAATGAACACAAGCTCAGAAAGATAAACACCACATGTTCTCACTCATATGTGGGAGCTGAATCAAAATTATAAGAAGGAAAAATCCTATTCAAAGGTCAGATCAAAATAAAAGAAAAAAACTAAGAATGGTGTTAATATAAATGGTCTAGAAAATGCATGCAATTGTTCTGACAAGATAAAAACAAAGTTCACTAGAGGAAACATTTCTATCTTAAACCGAACTGGAACCCAAGGACATATAGAAAAATATTACCAAGTAAATGATAGAGAAGACTTAGATGGGGAGGGTGGAATGGGGGGGAAGCATACAAGAGGGTAAGGGGGAACCTATATGAATAATATACATCAAAATGCCTATATGGAAATGTCACAATGAAAACCATGTCAGAATGAATCACATTAAGGTGTACATTAAAAATTTCCATAATAAAAAAAAAGAATCATGGGATAAGTGTATTTGAAGCCAGGAACAGTATTTTGAGAAGGATTAATGGTAATATGTCTATTACTGTAGAATTTATTATTTAAACATTCACCTTTTTTTGTTCAGACCTTGCATGCAGAAGCTGTAGTGATATTATCTCTCTAATTTCTGATATTGATAATTTTTTCCTCATTTTTCCTGTTAGTCAACTTTATTGATTCTCTCAAAGAACGAGTGCTAGCTTTTATTGATCTTTGTTTGCTGTTATTAGGTCCTCTATTTACTGATTTTCTGACTTTCATTATTTCCATCTGACTTTATTTCCTTTCTTCTGGTTATTTTGGATACAATGGTTACATTGCCATTCATCTATCCATGGTGTTTTTCATATATTTCTACTTAGTTATTTCTGTATCTTCCATGTCTTTATTTTTTGCATACAGAATATAATTATAATAATTATTTTAACATGCTTGATGGATAATTTTAATATCGAAATCAGATTCAATTGATTAATTTTTCTTTTCATTGTTTGCATTTTCCTAGTACTTTGCATGATTGCTAATATTTGATTGGATGGTAGACATTATGAATTTTACCTTGTTGGCTCTTATTTTTGCATAAGTATAAATATTTTTGAGGTTTAATTTTGTACAGTTCTTTTTCCTAGATCTTGCTTTTTAAAATTTATTAGGGAGAACAAAAATTGTGTCTAATCTAGGGCTAACTATGCCTTATTACTGAGTCGACCTTTCTGTATCTTCTGCCCTATGCCTTGTCAATTATGAGGTTTTCTACTCTTGCTGGTAGTAATATCTTTTCGTACAGAAATTTCATAAAATTTCATAAAACATTTCATAAAATGTTTTCTTATCATTAAAGATGTTTCAGTCCTTGCCCTATAGTAATTTCCTCTCCATTAGGCAATTATCTAAACTCTGCTTGATACTAAATATCTCCAGTCTTTAGGGCTCCTTTTCTGTGCTGCTTTCTTCCATACCATGCTCTGTCTTGAGAACTATATCCCTTTGATCCCTCTAGGCTCTCAGCTCCATGTTTTCAACTCAGGAACTCCACCAAGCTTCACATGTATCCCTTGTTCCCGTAGCACATCTAGAAACTATTGATACCATAATCTGAGTGATTATAAAGATCACCTTAAGTATTTCCCATCCTCAGAGGCCACAACATTTTGAAAAAAATTTCATCCAGTGTCCTAAAATCCTTGGTTTCAAATATGTTGTATGGTTTGGAGGTTCTTTCTGGCAAGGGCTTAAGTCTGGTCCTTCTTATTTCATCTGGGCCAGAAGCAGAAATCTCTCAGAACTAATTTTGATCAGGTGATTTTTCACATTATTAAATTAAATCTAGAAAGGTTAATTGCTTTGAGCAAGATTATATTGCTAGTAAATGAAGCCTAGTTAGGTATACTTAAGTCCATAATTCAGAATTTAGTCTTTATTACATGTAACATCCAATCTCCAGCAAACTTCATTTAATAAAATTTTGCACTTGGGCATGTGTATATTTGGGACATATATACAACTGCACCAATTTTAGTGTCTGATCACTTAATTTTAAGTAATTCATATACAAACTGTCAAAAATAGTAAGCACAATGTAGAACTAGTTTTGAAGTGATCTATTCCCATCTGCATGTGTATTATTACTTTATTGTAGATTTGTCATTATCTAGTGTGTTTTGGAATTAACAGATTTAACTTTGCAGAGTTTTTCCGACACCAATCATATAAAACTGTCAGCTGTCAGTTGTGAACTATATGTTTATTTGCATCACGCAGGTTCTGGAAGGTAAAAACTTGTATCTATATAACATAATTTTTATGTGGAGATAATGCTTAAATTAACACATAGATTTAATTTCATATACATATTTTAGCACTGTAGAAAATTATATCTGCCAGTTTTGTTGGTGTAGTTGCCAGCTATATCATAGATAGATGTTTTTCTAAAAGAAGAGTTGGCTTATTTTTTCCATTATTGAAAAGTATATATTAATTGCTTCCATCTGGGAAAAACATTTAACACTGAATGAAATATATTATAGGAAAGTTTCTTGCATGTGATATACATATACACATGCACACACGTGTGTATTAGAAAATATTTATTGAATGAATGAAAGAATGAATGAATATTTATGTACTATTTAAAGACCATGATCATACTTTTTTCCCTCTTTTTTGGTAAATGTTGGTACAGGGTAATACAGCATTTGCTTTTTCCACTATGCAACCATTATATCACTTCTGGCTACACTTTCATTAACCCACAAGGTTATGGAGCCTTGTGGATAATATGTAATAAAACTCATATGTATATTTGGATCATGTTCCCTTATTATTACCATGTACTGATGAAGTTACATTGTTTGTGTTGAGGTTATCCTTTCCCCTCTATCCCTTTAAATTGTTTCTCCTCCCCATCCTACCTTCCACAATCTTTGCTTCCCTTTGCTGGTTCCCTCCCTCCTTCTTTCTATTCTTTATATTATACCTTCTTACTAAGTTTAACTGTGAATTCCTATATATCAACTTTAGTATAGGATTTTTTCTTCCTATAAGTAAGATTCACCTCCCACATAGGAATGAGAACTTATGATATTTCTCTTTTTAGGTTTGTGCTTGTTCACTCAAAATGATATTTTCCAGTTCCATCCATTTTGCTGCAAATGATATTATTTCATTTTTTATTGCTGTGTAATATTTTATTGTGTATATGTACCATTTTTTAATCCATTCTTCTGTTGATGAGCATCTCAGTTGGTTCTATATCTTTGCTATTGTGAAGAGTGCTGCATTGAATATGGAGATGCAGGTGTCTCTGTAGTATGATGACTTGTCTCCCTTTGGGTATTTTCCCAATGATGAAATAGCTGGGTAATATGGCAGTTCTATTTTTAGTTTTCTGATGTCCATTATCATACTTTTTATTATTTCATTTTAAAATTTATAAACATTCATAAAATACCTGCTCTGTACCTGGCACTATGGAAGACACAAAGATATTTAAATTACAATTGTTATACTTACAAAGTTCAAGGAGTAGCATATAGTATGAGTCAGTAGGCATATCCCAAATAACAAAGTGGTATAGGGTTAATTTCATAAAATAATACAAAGGAAATTTTGCTAGAAGTGGTCTCAAATTAGTGAGCTGTCACTTCAATTTTGGAGATGTGTTAGCAAGTTTTGCACCATGGTGATCAGTAATCTGATATGGACGACTTAAAGGAGAAAAGACTTATTTTGGCTAATGGTTTCAGAGAGTTTGGTTCATTGTGGCAGGGAAGACATGTTGGAGGAGCTCAGTTTACTCTATATTGGGCCACAAAGCAGAGAGAGAGAAAGGAAGCATTCAGAGGTAATATACCCCCAAGAACCTACCTCGGTGACCTACTTCTTCCATCTAAGCCCCATATCCTAAAATTTCTACGATCTCCTAGAATAGTGCTATAAGCTGATGAACCAAGTATTTAAAACATGAGACTGTGGGGGACATTTCATACTCAATCCATAACACTCTACCACTGCCCTCAAAGGCTCATGGTGATCTCATAACTCCAAATACATTTAGTCCATCTCTGAGAGTTTCAAAATTCTTAATAGTTCCAACAGCGTATGAAAGTCCAAATTCAAAGTCTGTTCTAAGACTCAAGGTAAACTTTTAGCTGTGAGCCCCTGTCAAAATAAAAGGAAAAATACATATTTCCAATTTACAATGTCACAGAATAAACATTTTCATTCTGCAGGAATGGGGGAATGGAAATGATAAATAGGACCAAAATAAGACTAAATGCCAGCAGGGAAAACATTAAATCTTGTAGCTCCATGTACAGCATCTAGGGTATTTGGTATCCTGATAAGAACTCCAAAGGGCTTAGAAGAGTTTGGAGATGTGGGCTATAGAAGCCCCAAAATGCTGTAAGCTGAACTCAGTGGTCAATTTTCAAGAAAGCTTAGAAGACCAGGATACTGACAGACATGAAGATAGTAAAGACTGGGCTTATGAGGTTTTAGATGGGAACAAGGACTCTATTGAGAATTGGATAAGAGGCCATTCATGTTACATTCTGCCAGAAAGAATACAAGTCTACATTCTTTCAGTTCCCTGAAACTTTGTGTAAGGTTGAATTTAAAAGTTATGGGACTAATTAATTTGGTGCAGGAAATTTCAAAATAGCATATCATTCAGGATGTGCCATGGTTATTTCTGGATGCTTTTAGCCTGATTTATAGGAAGGACCAAGAACAAAAAGCAGAGCAGAAGGATTTGGAAACAGTGCTGTCTGGCCAGAAAATGAGTATGTTAAAAGTTGTGAACAAGAAAGGTTTGATTGTTTTAGAGATTAGCATAATTAAGCACCAGGACAATAGGAAATTGGCCAGGCCAACCAATCAGGCTGTAAGGTGTAAAATTTTAAGCTCATTTGAAAGACTTTCCTTTGAGAACAGAGAGAGTTATTGAGGTTCCCTGCTCACACATGGACACCTGGAGAAGTGTGTTCCCAGGTTCAGCCACCCAGGCACTCAGAGGCCATTATAGTCATGGTTCAAAGGGACCTGGCTTCTGCCTCAGTCAATGGCAGATCTTGACATCATCTGTGTGATGCTGGTTTTGTAGGCATCTAGAATGCAAGAGTTACAAGGTCATGGAGGCTTCCACTCAAATGTTTAGGGAGGCCAGGCAATGTATAACAGAATTAGATTCTTTGTCCAGAGCTCCTGAAAAGGCTATAAATGAAGCTGTGGGGGTGAAGCCTAAGCCACATGGAGACCCCAGGATGCTGAAGATACCAGGAATATCATCCAGTTGAGGACCAAGCATTCAATGCATATTCAATCCATCACATGAGGGGTTGAGGAAACAGACAGGATTTTGAAATAGATTTTGAAATGCAGATAATGTTTGGGCAGGTGGAAATGGGCAACAAGCAAATTCTAAACAGGAGAATAACATGTACCAAAGCAGATCTGCTTCTTATTGTTATTGGATGCCCTCAAGCCCATATCTGACTCATAGTGACCTTATGTACCACAGATGAAACACGACTATCAGTGCTTCTCTACTATTCATAGGATTTTCAATGGCTGATTATTTTTGGGGAGTGGGTTACCAGGTCCTTCTCCCAAGCCTACAGCACCTGGTATTCCCAGGCAGTCTGCTATCCAAGTACTAACCAGGTCCAACCCTGCTTAGCTTCCAAGATCTGAGGGCACCAGATGCCACAGTGGTACAGCTGCAGGCTACAGGTCTGCTTAGGTAATCAAAGTTTTGTGGTCACTTGGTGTTCAGGAAAATCACAATAAAACTGGAGGTTATTGAGAAATAAAGTAGGTTAGTAGTCTTGAAAATGAGCAAGATGGATTTATTAAAAAACAACCATGCAAACATCTACTGCTTTTCTTAATTAACATTGGACTAACGTTAATGTTATTAGGCAGCTGAAAGCTGTTTGTATATTTTAATTGGGACTTAGCATATGAGTGGATATGTATGTATGAAGAACTGACAACAGAATTTAGGGAAGAAGTGGGCAGCAATAAGAAATGTGGAAACTCAGGGCTCAAGCAAAATAATTTGGGGAATAAGCAGTTGAAGTGAAAATTAGAAAAAAGTCTAAAGATATTTTAGAATTAAAAATCTAAGTTGCCAATTGGTTGAATATGGGCTATTAAAGTAAAAGAGAAGGGATTTTGCTGCTGAGAAAGAATTTTACAAATGTATTCAATTTGTTTTTACTTAACATTTCCAAACAAGAAACCACAGAATACTGAATATGATGAATAAGTGTATGTGGGTACATGGTACTCTGAATGTAAGCTGTGTCCTTAGGATCTGTACACAGAAATTGAGGCCATAGAAGTTAAGACAACATAGCAGAGTAAATATGGTGTTGAAAAGTACTCCCTTTAATAGCTACTTTTTCTTTAACACTAATGACATCGAAGTTCTGAACTTGCATGGCTACTAGTGGAATCGGCAAACCATCAATAGACTCTTGGCATCCAGGGAGTAGGTTAATATCTGATGCCTACCAATTTTTTCCATCCCCTCTTGACCCTCGGTGCACACTAGACTACCAAAATAAAGCAAAAGAAAACACACTAACAATCTCAACATCTTTTTATTTTCTGAAATTAAATTGTATTCAAGAACCAGGTCAAAAAGACATGTCAAGATTCTTGGAAATATTTATAGAAAACTGGTATAAGCATATTTGAAGAACAGATTATATTTTAAAATGCCACATTTAAGTTTATTTATTGTTAGGTAAAACAAACAAAACAGCTTTGCAAACATCCACAGATTTTCTTAGTATAGTACTAACAGACACCTCTCCACATATCTGTCAGTTTGCCATACTGTGGGGGCTTGCATGTTGCCATGATTCTAAAAGCTATGCTTCTGGTATTACAGATACCACCAGGGTTACCCATGGTGGACAGGTCTCAGCTGAGCTTCCAGACTAAGATAGACTAGGAAGTAGGACCTGACAGCTCATTCTCAAAATAATTAGCCATTGAAAACCCTATGAATAGCAGAGAAACACTGAAGATATAGTACTAGAAAATGAACCTCCAGGCTGGAAGGCACTCAAAAGATGACTGGGGAGGAGTTGCCTCATCTAAGTTGTTGTTGTTGTTAGGTGCCTTTGAGTCAATTCTGACTCATAGTGACCCTTGTAGCGTTTTCAAAAAACAACAGCAATCCTTAAAGTGAAGTCCATTTAATGATGGAAATGGAGTAAATCCGCAGGGACCTCTATTTGTTGATGTGGCACAACTCAAAATGAGGAAGGAATAACTGCAAACATCTATTAATAATTAGAGTGTGGAATGTATGTACTATGAATCTAGGAAAATTAGAAATAGTCATAAAGCAAATGGAGCACATAAACATCAACATTTCAGGCATCAGTGAGCTAAAATGGACTGGCATGGGCCATTTTAAATCATATAATCATATGGCCTACTATGCTGAATGACAGAAAAAGAGAAATGGGATTGCATTCATCATCAAAAGAGACATCTCAAGATATGTACAATGCTGAAGTACAATGCTGTTAGTGATGGAATAATATTCATATGCCTACAAGGAAGGCCAGATAATATAACTACTATTCAAATTTATGCATCCACCACTAATGACACAAATGAAGATAAGGAAGATCTTTACTAGCTTCTGTAGTTTGAAATAGATCAAACTTGCAATTAGGATGTACTGATAATTACTGGTGACTGGAATACAAAAGTTGGAAACCAAAAAGAAGGCTTAGTAGTTGGAAAATATGGACTTGGTGACAGAAACAATGCTGGAGATCTCATGATAGAATGGCCTTTTCATTGCAATAAATTTTTTCACCAACATAAACTATGAGTATACACATGGAATTCACCAGATGAAACATACTGGAACAAAATTGACTACATTTGTGGAAAGATACAATGGAAAAACTCAATATCAAATGTTAGAACTAGACCAGTTGCCGATTGTGGATCAGACCATTAAGTCCTCATATGCAGGTTCAAACTGAACCTGAAGAAAATTAGAACAAGTGTACAAAAGCCATGGTGTGACCTTGAGCATATACCACCTGAGTTCAGAGACTACCTCAAGAACAGGTTTGATGTGTTAGACACTAATGAATGAAGAGCAGAGGAATTGTGGCATGACATCAAAGATATCATTCATGAGGAAAATAAAAGCTTATTATACAGACAGGAAAAAAAGAAAAGACTAAATATCTTGTCAAAAGAGACTCTGAAACTCTCCCTTGAATGGTGAGCAGCTAAAGTATAGGGAAGACATGATGAAATTAAAGAACTAAACAGAAGATTTCAATGGGCAGCTCAAGAAGACAAACTCAAATATTATAATGCATATGCAAAGAGCTGGAGATAGAAAACCAAAATAGAAGAACACACTCTTTTTCTCAAGCTTACAGAATTGAAGAAAAATTTGCAAGCCTCAAGTGGGAACAGTGAAGGATTCTACAGGGAAAATATTAAACAACTCAGGAAACATCAAAAGAAGACGGAAGGAACACAGAGAGTCAGTATACAAAAAAGAATTGGAGGGTGACCAACCATTTCAAAATTTTGACTATGATCAAAAGGTACTGAAGAACAAAGCTGAAGCTACCTTGAAGGCATTGGCAGAACACAGTCTCCAGGAATTGATGGAATATCAATAGAGATATTTCAACAAACAGATGCAGTGGAGGTGCTCACTTGTTTATCCCAAGAGAATTGGAAAACAGCTACTTGGCCAACTGTCTGGCAGAGACCCATATTTGTGCCTATTCCCAAGCAATGGGATGAAACTCAGTGTGGAAACTATTGAACAATATCATTAATACCATATGTAAGCAAAACTCTTGCTAAAGATCATTCAAAATCAACTGCGGCAGTATAAATGCCAGAAAATCCAGCCAGATTCAGTAGAGCATGTGAAACCAGGGACATCATTGCTGATATCAGATGAATATTAGCTGAAAGCAGAGAATACAAGGAATATGTTTTATGGACTATGGAAAGGCATTTGATGGTGTGAGTCCTAACAAATTGTGTATAACATTGCAAAGAATGAACATATCATAGCACTTAACTATATTCATTACAATTCTGTACATGGACCAGAAGGCAGTTGTTCAAGCAGAACAAGGAAACACTGCCTCGTTTAAAGTCAAGAAAGGTGTGTGTCAGGGCAGTATCCTTTCACCGTACCTCTTCAGTGTCTATGCTGAGCAAATAATCTGAGAAGCTGGACTATATGAAGAAGAACATGGCATCAGGGCTGAAGGAAGACTCATTAATAACCTACATTTTTCAGATGAAACCACTTTGCTGAAAGTGAAGAGGATTTGAAACTTTTACTGAGGAAGATCAAAGAACATAGCCTTAGTATGGATTGCACCTCAACATCAATGAAACAAAAATCCTTACACCTGGATCAGTAAGCAACTTCATGATAAATGGAGAAAAGATTGAGGTTGTCCAAGATTTTGCTATACTTAGTTCTACAGTGAACACCCATGGAAGCAGCAGTCAAGAAATCAAAAGACGCACTGCATTAGGAAAAGCTGTTGCAAAAAATGTCTTTAAAGTGTTGAAAAGTGAAGATGACACATTGAAGAAGAAGGTGCACCTGACTTATGTCATGATATTTTCAATCACGTCATATGGTTCTGAAAGCTGGACACTAAATAAGGGGGTGAGAAGAGTTGATGATTTTGAATTTTGGTGCTGGAAACGAATATTGAATATATCACGGACTGCAAGAAAGAACAAACAGATCCACCCTAGAAGAAGTACAACAACAGTGCTCTTTGGAAGCAAAGATGGCTAGACTGTGTCCTGATGCGTTTTGGACATGTAGTCTGGAGAAGAACATCATGTTTGGGCAAGTGGCAGGTCACCAAAATAAAAAAAGGAAAACCCTTATTAGATGAATTCATATAATGTCTGCAGCAATGGGATTGTTTAAAAAAGATTATGTTCCTGACATAGTACTGGGGAGTGTTTCCTTCTGTTTTACATAGAGTCTCTATGAGTCAGCACCTAATAACAGTAACAAGAGACATCTGATATTTATGGCCACAGTTTTTGTTTTTCTTTTTAATCCCAGTCATCATTTTTGTCTCTTTCTCATTCTTGAGGATTACATAGACATAAGTTTTATGTTGTTGTTGTTGTTGTTGTTAGGTGCCGTTGAGTCAGTATCCGACTCATTGCGACCCTCTGTACAACAGGGGAAACACTATCGTCAATGCTTCTCTGCTGTTCATAGGGTTTTCAATAGCAGATTGATTTTTGGGAGGGGGTTGCCAAGTCCTTCTCCCAAAGTTTTATGTTACATATGAATATTCTCTGTGTGTGTGTGTGTGTATGTGTGTGTGTGTGTGTGTGCTACTTAGGGGTTGAACCCAGGGCCTGGCCCATACTTTGCAAATGTTCTACTACTGGGCTACATCTTTGGACTATTATTTAAATTTTTTATTTGAGTCAGGGTCTTTGTCAGTCTACCTCTTCTCTTGGACTAGCAATCTTCCTACCTTCACCTCCCAAACTGCTGTGATTATAGGCATGCACCACAGGGCCAGGCTTATGTATGAATATTCTTTTTTGAAAGAATTGTTCCTGATTTCAAGTACTTCACCCCTGCCCTACCGTCACAATTTTCACCATTTTCAGTTATTTTAATATCCTTACTTTTATGTTCAATAAAACATATACTTCTTCTTGTCAGCAATTGCAATATTCCTACCAAATTTTTATATATCAAAAATTATAGGATATATCTTCATAAAGGATATAATAGCAAACACACTGAAAACCAGGACTGCTACCAAGGAAAACCCTAAAATGACTGCAGATCCCTGCACATTCTTGTTATTCATTTGTAGAAAAGAAATAGTTTTTGTTCTGTCCATATGTCTGTAAGTTGAAAAGTTCGAGAGCACAGATGTGTATACTCAGTGCCCTCAGACCTTCTGTCTCTTGAGGGTAGATGGAAAGTGATTCTTTTCCTACTGGTCAGCCAGGAAGGTGTAAACCTTAAATTCATGCTTTTTCTTTCTGCATGAAAAGAAGCTGTAGGCACAGTGTGATGATTTCATCCTTAGGGTTTTGGCAGTACCTGCGTTCCTGTCTAGGAGAAAATAATGAGAAACACCCATGAAAGCATTCTTATTAGAGAATTTCTCAATGAGAAAAATGCATATAACTAACCAGACTTTCTTGTGGTATTTTATCCTAGGAGCTCTCATAGTCTTGGGACTTTTGCCAGACTGTGGTGGATGCTGTGTGGAGATGGTGTGGAGACTTCACTCTTACCTGCTCAAGTCTGTGCTGAGACAAACTCCTGCTGTTCCACTCTTCTTACTCAGGAAAAGAAACAGGTATCTGAATATTCTGCTGTATATTACTCTTTGAAAACTCCTTTAACTTTTTCCCTCTAGTACTTATGCTTTTCTTTTCTTTAGATTGCGGTGCCTCCTGAAGTGCAAAAGAAGAGTTTGCAGGGAACTTAAGACATTTGTTAGAAGCCCAGAAACAAAATAACAACAAAAATAAACAAAATATGAGGCTGAGAACTGAACCCAAACATATATATGAGCCTGGCTTGTCTCTAGGATTGTGAGTTGGTTAGTTTTCCTTTGTCCCAGAAAGGTAAGATTTTAGTGAATTACTTTAGTATCAGATGATGGTATTTGCATTTTCTAAGTCCTGTATCATTGATGGCTTCAGTGAATTGTGTTAGACTCAAAATGTAATCAGATTTTGCCTTCCCCATAAGTTAAAAGGAAAGTCGAGAAAATATCTCTATTGTAAAAACTCAGATTTGTTAATATTTAAGAAAAATTGGGTAATTGAACAGCTGCATAAAAATAATATTCCATCCAGGTAAATATGACTGTTTTTACTACATTACATATATAGAGTAGAATGTAGGCAATCGATTACTTATTGTTTAACATCCTCAGGCCAAAAAGTTATGTGTGATTGAGATATTGTTTTGTGTTAGTGCTTGTGTTGCTTTTACATTTTTACAGTTAAATGACTTGTCACTGTATGTTTGGGATTTTGTAGAATGGTTTTGATTTTTAAAGCATGAATACTCAGCAAGAGGTTATTTTGACCTTCCCAACTCCCTACAGGGAACAATGTCCAAAGATCTGTTGGGTTGTTACAATTCCAGCATGTAGGTGTGCTATGGATGTCAGTGCGTAGAGGTTAGAGGTGCTCCTAAATACACAAAAATGCACAAGACAGCCTTCAAAACAAAAACATTATCCAGCCCCAATGTCAGTAATGCTTTTGTCAAGAAACCAATTTAACATATTTTATCCGACTCTCCTTCTCCATTCTTGTCATGCATGCATGCCATGTCAACATTCCCAATTTAGAGTTCAAGAAATATCATCCAATGATTTTCTTTTACAGTGAATTATTTATAGCAGATTTTGCAGTAAAAGTATTTTGTGAAAGCGCTCATTTCTGCTGGGTGCTGTGGCTAACATCTGTAACCCCAGCTACTAGGGAGGCAGGAGGATCACAGGTTTGAAGCCAAAAACAGCCTTACAGCTTAGTGAGATTCTGTCTCAAAATAAGAAAATAAAACAGAGCAGTGTAGGAGCACTTGCTTATCATGAACAAGTCCCCTTACTTAACCCTCTAGTACTGGAAAAAAAATCTCACTCCTTGTATGTAGAATTGGTACCTAATATAACATGTAAATGTACTTTTTGTTTTATTTTAATTCTGCATCAATATTTCAATACATTTTGTGGAATCTTATTAGACCAGTTATCAATTAAAAACACTTTCTAAATTGACAATAGATTACTTCTGCAAACAAACATTGGAATATCAACTCAATATTTTTCATTACAAAAATTTAAATTAAGAATCTCAAGTTCTACGTCATGTGGTGCAGCTATACCACTGCTTGGTATATACCTGAAGGAATTAAAGCCAATGTCCAATAAAGATACCTGCATATCCATGTTGAACATATTCACAATAGCCAAGTTGTAAAATTTAGGTGTCCATTAGTGGATGAATGGATAAAGAAAAATGTGATATTTCTACATAATGGAGTATTATTCAGGCATAAAATAAAAATGAAATCATGTTGTTTTCAGGAGAATGGATAGAGCTGGAGATCATCATGTTAAGTGAAAAAAGCCAAACTCAGAAAGAGAAATATTGCATGATTTCTCTCATATGCACAATGTAGCTGTTTAAAAAGATGTGAAAATAGAAAGACCATTTGGGAGGAGAAGTAGAACAAGGGGAGGAAGATTAAAAAACAAGAGAAGATATCATGGTAGTGAATATGATCAAAGTACGTTATATGCATGTATGAAAATATCATAATGAAACTCATTATTTTGTACAATTAACATACACTAATAAACTATTTCCAACTTTTAAAACATTACTTTTCTTTTAACAGTATTTCATTTGCTCTAGTTTTTGTAACAGTATGGAATAGGTACTAACATTTTTAAACTTGGACTGAAGGTGAACTTTTTGCCCAGTGGTTGCAGAATGACTGAACATCCTGTTCCTTCTTCCTAGGCTCTTCTGCTTCACAAAGGGACCATTGGGATGTGTGTATACCTGGTGGTGGAAGTGCAGCTGAGACCTATAAGTGGGTGTGAATAATCATTCTGTGGTTGAGTTGTATCCAAGAATAAAGTCAGACCTAATCCTCAGAATGCAGCCTCTGTACTCTCTTTTAGAGAGTTTTATCTTTAGATTAAATAATATTTTAGAATATGTGAGCAAAGTCCCTGGGGTACATGCTATAGCGATTAGAACAGATTGTACAAAAGCAAAACTTGTGTTAGACATATTGTGTGCCTGGTGTTCTAGGAATATTGTAGGAATATACACATTTTCAAAAAAATTAGACATTCCATTAATACACTAATTTTTTGGAGTAAGAATAAGTGTTAACTACATGGAAGCATAAATGTAAATTCACATCAAGCATAGCTTCTCTGTTAAAAGGTCAGTAGAATTACTCCCCACCCTTATCTCCTAGGCCTTATGGTTTAAGCTCACTAGAGACTGACATTTTCCAAAGGAGTGTGACACCAGTTTGTTTCTTTACTGTTCTCCTCAGTTGACATTCTGCAGGGAAAACTAGTTGTCTAAGATTGATCTCTTTTGATTCACAACACAATATTCACATTGCAATTGTGTGTTCAGTTTTTCCCACATATTCAGTCAATATGGAGATTGAAATATATAATCTCAGAAATATTAGATTCACTACAAAAATCACTCAGTCAAGATTAGACCATTTCATTCTTTTTTGTGGAAAAATATAGCATATACTATCAAATTTCAAAATATGTGCAGAAAATTAGAAATATAATGCTGCAGTTGCTTTTCAGTCCTAGGTCATAATATTTTTGGAAATAATTTAAAATATATTAATAAATTTAGAAAAAAGCAAATTGAAGAATGTTACTCTATATGGTACCATTTTCTGAAGGTTAGAATATACTTGGCTATATCATTTGTAAACATATATATGTATACAAATGTAGCAGTATAGGATCATATGAATGTACCTTGGAAAATATCACAAAAATCTCAGGATGTGATTACCTCTAGGGTGTCAAGAAAGGAATTGAGATTGAGAAGGAGAAAAGAAAAGGCTTCAACAATTTCTGCAATTTCTTCAATGTGTTTTCATTATATTATTCTTTGTAGTATTCAATATGTCTGAAACATTTAGGATTTAAAAAACATTAGTAGAGAATAAAAACAAAAAATGTGGAAAAATAAAAACAAAATAAAAATATTGTATATACTTAAAAAAGAAATTTAATCAAATCAATCTTGACTTATTTGCTTGAATAAACAAATTAAGTCTCAAATTTGATGTGCTATTTTATGTTGTTGTTGTTATTGTTGTTAGATGCTGTCGAGTCATGTCTGACTCATAGTGACCCTTATAGGGTTTTCAATGGCCAATTGTTTCAGTATTGCCTAGGGAGTGGATTGCCACATCCTTTTCCCATTTTTGGGGTGCTGGGAATCGAACTTAGGACCTGAAAGACTACAGAGCAGTACTCTACCAACTGAGCTAAGTCCCGGCCTGCTATCTTATGGGCTTCCCTAAAAAATAGCTTTTAAATCAGTGATTATCTCTATGAGACAAGAGTAAGAAATATAAGGAGAGACAATATTGAGGAGATAAAAGACTATAGTAGTAATCAAATTTCCAAGATTCCTTTGGCCCATTATCTGTCCAATTCTTATTGTCAACAGTTTTCATGGAACCCTCTAATTTTATCTCTAGTCCTTTTTGGGGTTTACAATTTTCGGGCTTGACCCATCAGACACATACTTGAAATAAACTTTTCTATACCTGTTCTTCCCCTACTTTTTATTTTTTTATTATTTTTTTATTTTTTTAGTGGTACTGGGGGTTGAACCCAGGGTCTCACAGCATGCATGCTTTGCAAGTGCTGGACCACTGAGCTGAGCCCCCAGCCCACTTTTTTTTTACTTTTTGAGACAGGGTGTTGCTAAGTTATGCAGACTGCCTCTTGTCTCAAACTTGCGATGCTCCTGCTTCCGCCTCCCTAGCTGCTGGAATTACAGGCATGTGCCACTGTGCTAGGCTTCTTCCCCTACTTTTTTGAAAGCATTTAAATATTCAGTGCAAGATGCTCTGTAAGATCTTTTTGGACAGAAGATATGTGAGCTCTTGTTTCAAACAGAGCCAAGTGTAACTACGAAATTGGCAGCCTAGCAAATAGGTGCTAAAAAGGTTCTGCCTGCAGACTACCCACTGTGACATAGGGTCCCGTCAGATCTGGGAAACTAAGCAGGGTCGAGCTGGTTAGTATTTGGATGCGAAACCACCCAGGAAACACCAGGTGCTGTATACTTGGGAGAAGGACTCAGCAACTCACTCCCAAATCCGTATGGGTAGCAGAGAAGCACTGCCAATTGTGTTTCTTCTGTTGTAAGTAGGGTCACCATGAGTCGATCACCAACTTGATGACACCTAAGAACAGCAACAACAAGAAGTTTCAGCTATCTCCTTTAAAGCCCCTACACTTTCACAGACTTCCTTTGTTAGCGCAAGTTCAAATTTCCACAATAATTATTACCATTCAGTGATAAAAATTTACCTAAGCCTATTTAACTGTTTAGCAAATACCAGGGATTATTTCCTGGTAAATATCAAAGAGTTGGGGGAGAGTGCTGATTTTGTACCACCAGCCCTATGAACTAATAACCAGATGGTTTGTTATAATGAAAGAAATCTGAGATGAAAATCTGTCTAAGGCTTCAACATTTGTTAGTGAGCTGTCACAAAAAAACTCTTCTTATAGGTTGGTTGTAATATTTCATTTACCCATTAGCCTCTGACTAGTACCATGTGCAGAAAGCCTACTTTGGGGAAGATGGAATGATATGCATTCATACTTATTAAGATATAATTAAAATAAAATCAAAATGTGTTAATTTGTTGAGGTTTGGCCATTCCATAAACTCATGTTGGGGGCTGGGATTTAGCTCAGTGGGTAGAGCGCTGCGCTGCAGTCTCTGAGGCCCTGAGTTCAATTCCCAGCACCACAAAAATGGGAGAAGGGCCTGGCAATCCACTCCCAAGGCAATCCCGAAGCACTCAGCCATTGAAAACCCTATGAGGGTCACTATGAGTCGGATACCGACTCGATGGCACCTAACAACAACAACAACAATAAACTCATGTAACCACCATCCCCAATAAGATATAGAAGATTTTCATCTCACTGCTTCTAAGAAAAGAATCTGATGTTTCTTTCCAACCAATTTCCCTCCCACAATAAGTGTCTGGTTTCCATCACCATGCATTGGTTTCCCTGGGTTCAGATTTCACACATGCAGTGGTATCCGAAGACATGCTTGCAGCTGAGTTAGGAGAAAGAAATCCATGCAGTGGAGGGTTGTACTGCTGCCTTTGCCATCTAACCAGGGAAATGGGACTATGAAGTCTTTCTAAACAACCACATTTGTTGAACACCATTTTATTTCCCAAATGAAGAAAATACTTATTATAGTAATTAACAAACCCTTTGGTTTAGATTTCAAAAATTTGTGAACAGTTATGCAGGGGGATGTATTTGGTGTTTGCATCTACATCACAGATTTAGAAACAGGGCATAGATAACGCGAAATTTTGTTCTGAAGGACTTTATACTGCCTTTTCCTATTGTCCTTCTGAATAAATTCACTCTCAACTATGCAGTATGATAGTGTCGCTTTCCCACCACCAAAGCAGAGTTTCTGTTTCTTCTTGTTTCTCATTTAGGAATTTTTATTATAGCATGTATAAATAGTGACTTTACCACAGAATGTACCACTTCTTCGTGTGTAGATTTTTTCTTTAGAGATTAGATCATAGATCTTTCAGTATTTTCAATGTATATTGCTATATCCTCCAGCATAGAATACTAAATGAATAAAGTTGCCATGATGGATAAGTGGATGAATAGATGAATGCATAGATAAAGAATAGATATTTAAAATATTCATATATTACTTGGGGGCTTTTGCAACAGTTAATCAAGAATTCATGACATTGTGTAGGTGTTAAGAAAGGGATATTTTCACGGGGAGGATTTTAACCAAAAATGCTGTAAATGAGTGAGCCAGAGCGATGCTACCAGATCAGCAATGTGTCTCCCTAGGGCACAGAACAGAGATGGATGATGATGAAAGCTACAAAAATAGATTTCTCTTTTTTCCTAACTTTACCTAGGGTTTGCATTGCTTCATTACCATGACAAGTCTGCTACTTTCTGTGCTTTCACTTTATATGAAGTTTATTATAAGAGGACATAAGAGGTCAATCATGTCAGCGAATTAGCTCATATCTTCTGCAAGATTTGTAAAATTTCATTTCTGCAAGATTGAGATGACTGAGTCAGAACAAAAGATGGAAAACAATGATCTGGATACCCATGACTACTTTCTTTCTAGCCAGGATTTTACCTTCTGAAGTGACAAATAAAGCCTTCCTCTGAGTAGAAGAGCTTATATACTGACATATATTACTAAAGACAAAAAAACAGCAAAAAAAATTCACTGAATCCAAATTTTATTCCCTTCATGGTGCATCAGAAAACATTAAAATCTCAATGCCTATTGCAAGTTATCAATTAATTGATTCTAGCTTGGCATAATCAAAATTAATTTTTTTAAATTTCACGCATAGGACAGAAAGGACTTTTTTAATTGCTTAATGGATTCTTTTTTATTAGAAATTTTTAATGTACATCATAATGTGATTCATTTTGACATGCTTTTCATTGTGACAATTTTCATACATGCAATTTGATAAGCATTATTCATATAGGTTACCCCTTACCCTCCTCTATGTTTCCCCCCTCCCCCCTTCCTATCTAAGTTTCCCATCCAAGTCTTCTCTATCTTTTACTATATAGTATTT